>OMLM01008999.1:0-38897 GCA_900302695.1 Helostoma temminkii | reverse complement strand
GTTGCAGTAAATCTGAATGTTTCTCCATGTCACACACACACACACACACACACACAAAGCCCTTTATCCAAACCCTAACCATCACAACTAAATGCCTAAGCATCATCCTAACCCCAACCAACGCCTAATTCTAACCCAAATCCTAAAAATAATAGTAATTCAAAACAAAGACCTGAATTATGGAGACACGATTTTAAACTCTGGTCATTTTTTACACAACACACACCTTTTAGAAATTACTGTGTTCAGCAGAGTTTTGTGGCTCTGACCATACACACTGTTCACCATTTGGTATAATAGATTTGAATCAAATATGCCAAAGACCAAGAGGTGCATCTCAGCTCATCACCTGCTGGAACATGCTTCCCTCAACCAAACATGTTTATCTGTGTTAGCTCAGCAGCAGACAGAGCATCAGATGACATTTTCCTTCACGTAATCCCAAGAAAATTTATACTTGAGATTAGTGAGGACAAATGAGATAAAAACACGGAGCAGGAAATTACTTTCATAAGTCAACATGTAGGATTAGGCCTGTACTGCCTGCCTCAGTATGACAAATCATTATGAAGCCTAGGCAAGCAGCCTGATGGACCTGATACAGAAACCATATTGTGAACAGGATGTTTTGGGTCAGTCTGCACTCATGGATAAACTGTAAACTGTACTTCATTGTCTTCTCTGTATAGACACAGGAAAGAGAAGCCTAAATTCCTCACTTCTAACATGTTCTACAGAAAGTCACAGGTACTGTTAGGAATCATACAGGGAGAGTTGAATTCACGATTCAAGTCACATTCAAGTGTGTATGTGTGACTGGCCTGTGGTCTCACCAGCAGAGACCTGAGATTTCCTCTCCTCTGAGTTGTGGATGCTCAGGAGCAGCCGGCTGTTGCTGATCTGCAGCTCTAGTCTCTGGGGATCAGGGTTCAGATGGACAGAGAGCAGCAGCCCGTCCTGGTTCCACGTCTTGAACAGGAACTGAACTGAGAAACCCCCTTTGGTGGAAGCTGCTGCTGGCAGAAGCAGGAAGCTGCTGCTCGAGCTCAGGAAGGTGCAGGCCACAACCTGAGGCTGTGAGCACGAGAAGGTCACGTTGCCCTGGAGGATGAGAGACATGAGTGCTGGTTTACAAACAGCTTCAGTTGTCATGTGTCAAAAAGTTGCGGAAAACCTATGCAACGCAATGTATATTGTATCTCATGGAACAGTATGTAGTATGTATGATGGATGGATTTATGGAATTGGACACATTTCTACAAAGATGGACTCCTTGTGATAAACGTATATTCAGATATTTTTGCATGCAATCAGTTAAATATAATATAAACACCACCAGTCAAAAGTTTGGACACACATAGAAATGATTTTATAAGGTCTAATTGATACTAATAGGATTTGTTAGTCAAGTTTTATAAAAGGACTGTTAATAAGATGAATTTGGGGCCGCCTGTAACTCTCAACCCGAAAGTTGGTGTGTTTGATTCCCAGTCTTGGCTATATGCTGAGGTGTCCTTGGACAAGACACCAAAACCCAGTAGTAGCGCAGTTCTATACATGCACCTGTCCAAACAACAATTTCCCCAAGGGGATCAATAAAGTATCAATTATTATTTAGTCCCTCAACATTTTATACAATTCATCATGAAAAGCAACATTTGATAAAGCTGTTCTTGAGTTTTTATCCAAACATGTTTCAGACAAACAAAAAAAATTTAAGCAGGAATCTAGAGGTACTTATGGTATTTGGTCACACTTGGGTTTAAAGTGTGCACATTAAGCTGATCACCAACTAGCAAGCGTCCAGTGAAATGCTAAGGGATGAGAGTTCACCTTCTTGACATCAATCCTTCTCTAGGATGATTATTTTTATAATCTATAGGTACTTGTGGATCAATGGGTGAGAATTTTCAGATTTTAATAATACAGCTAATTTTTTTGACTGATTTAAACCTGTACTGCTTTCATTCAATTAGATAACACTGTATATTCTTTATTCTAGAGAAGTGCAAACCAAGACCCAATAGGCTCTTTCAGCTTTAATGGTTGAACAGGGTTGATAGTAAAAAGCAAACAGCCAGTACAATAAACCCTTCACCGTTCACTGACCAGAGGTACCAGACAAGCTTGCATTAGTCCACTACTGTCCATGATTACACAGGAACCCTTCATCGCAGCCATTAGATTTTATTTGGGGATTAATGGAGTCTCAGTAGATGGCACAGTTCATTCTCTAACACACCCCTGATCGTATCACTGTTTGAGGAATGATATGACATATTATTGATGGATATAAGATCAACTTTAATAAATATGAGGTAATGACAGCTGATGAACTCTGCTATTTTACAAAGGATTTTCCATATACTTTAGTGTAACTCTTAATGCACTGGTGACTTCTCCAGACCTCTTTACTTTCTATGCAGGTCTGGTTGTATGTATATATATGTGAAGTGCGAAACATAATAGTTCATGTTTTAATGGTCTTTTTTAAGAGCCTGTTGTTGGTTTAACTTCACGCCACTAGTCACTTGTGTCTATCCATATAATCTCAATGTTGAAATCAAACGTGTTAGCTTGGTTACAGTTTGGCTACATGAACACTGCTTACCACACTGTGGATCTGTGGCTTCCGTCTCTTTGCCAGGTCTATGATGTTGATGCCGTTGTAGTAGAGATTTTCTATGCAGCCCTGGAAGTTCTTCCTCAGGAAAGTTCCAGGTTTACCCGGCAGCGGGATGCCTCCAAAGCTCAGCTGTGATCAAGAAATTTGAGATGCAGAAAAAGATTCTGTGGTACAGTCAAGAGAAAAACTCAGCTGTGATCAAGAAATTTGAGATGCAGAAAAAGATTCTGTGGTACAGTCAAGAGAAAAACTCAAGCAAAAATGCAGAGATGACATATACTACATTACTACAAAGGCCTTTGTATGACAGTAGCTTTTGTCTGACTTTTTTGGAACTTATGTGTATAACAGGATGAATCATTTCTCTGTGAATAGGTCACAACTGCAGATATTTATACACACTACGAAACATAAAACACACAATGCTTTTAATATTTAAAAAAATGTTCCTCCAGAGGCAGATGCAGCATTTAGAGTTTTGCTTCCACTACAATCTGTGGTAAATGTCTGGAGACATTTCACAGAGCTCAGAACAAACCTGCCTTAAGCCACATTATTTTATGTTTGCAGTGTTAAAAACACAGAAGGATAATTACCACTAGATCCTGACTGACTCTGTCACCATGTCAGAAGATTTAAATCATTTATGAAGTAGCTCTATGCAAAAGAGCAAACACACACTCTCAGATCAGACACTAGATGAAACACGTACTGTATTGTGTCTACTGCTGTGTGCTCATTCTACAGGTGTTTAATGCCGTGTTTTATCATCAATCTGCAGTAGATAAGGTGTGCAGCTGATTCAAAGCGGCCCAACATAAATAAAATATGTTTAACCCCCAGAACCTCCCTACATCTGTGCTTGTAACAAGACTGAGAGGGTTTTCAGTAGTAAAACTAGTTTCTAAACAGGATAAACAGATAAAATCATCCCGCCTCAGTACAAACGTTTGTTTGGAGCCAGGATGTGTGCATGAGGAACAGAATGACTTGAAAACATAAAGTCCTTAGTATTTGAGCTCCTAGTTTGTGAGGCAGACTTTTTTTTTACACAATGCTTATAAAAATATTCACCATTTTATTATTATTTATTTTATGTGTTTTTAGATAGAATCGTGGTCAATTTGGCTTTTTTGGCTTCCATTACAGATCAATGAACATCAATAAAAAATTCTAAATAAAATAAATATGAACATTGGTCAATAGCAAGCATTGACATTTAACTCCTAGGCATTTTACTTTTTATAATTTTGCCTTTATACGCCACCACAATGGATGTTAAATAAAATAATCAAGATGTGATCAAAATGCAGGCTTTCAACTTTATTTTAGGAAGTTTCACAAAAATATGTATTACTGTTTAGCAATTACAACCATTTTAAACAGAGCTAAATTGCTGTTTGTTGTGCGTTTGCCTCCAAAATCCATACATGTCTCCTCGTGACAGTTTAAGATTCCTCGCACTGTCCATCTTTTCTCCCTCTCTTTGTGCTGGAGTGATCTGATGGCTGCAACATCTCAGGATGCAAAGACAATGTGAAGATGATGTCCCATCAGTAGCTGGTCAGTGTTGGTGTCTGTGGATTTATTCAGAGGTGTGTCTCTGTAGGCTAACAAGGCTCTGTATGGGTCTCTGGCCTTTTTCAACAGGTTCTTAACAGTCTGAATGGCACGCTCAACCTCAATGTTACTCTGGAGGTAGATATGGCTCCTCATTACATGTTTAAGGCAATAATCAACAGTAAATACCTTCATTTCAAGCCCATTTTCATGTCTCTGCGTGTCATGCAAACATTGACTTCAAATACACTGTTTACATGACTTTACGTTACTTAAGTTGGTGTAAAAGCACTGAGGATGTTATCACTTGTGTTAGTACCCAGCTGCTCACAACGTTCATACTGGTATCTTCTATCAGGTCACTATCAGCCCATATAGGTTCTTAGAGGGGAATTAAAGTAAACTGAGTGTGTCAGCTGTTGTGAAGCTCTTTCCAGCGATGTGTTCTTCCCGAATATATAGGTGTTTATAGAAGTGAGTCCGGAGATGGCCCACCTAGTAGACCCGAGAGGTTTACGGTTTCAAAATGACATCCATGGACGAAACTGCTAAAACTTTTACATTTCCAGGTCAGTGTCAGTGTGTCAGTGTCTAGCTGAGCAAATTGCTGCTCTTTTGGTGTGAGTGACCTGGAAGCATTAGCAACCCGAACCAACATCACTGCACGTAGCCCATAGAATAAGGCATCCACAGATATTCTGAGTTGCTTGTCAGGGTTGTATAGCCAGAGAACTGGTGTAGAGGACAGCTCACTCTTGGGGCTGGAAAATGCTTTCTCTTGCTGATGACCCTAGCACAAGTTCCAGGGGTTTGTCCTTTTCAGTTTGATTTGGTATGAACTCCCCTAGTTCATTCACCATACTCCTGAATTAGCGTATGTTTGTTGTCTCTTTTGTGTCCTGCACAGCTCTAAATTTTTGAGATGTTGAGTGAATTCTCTCTTTTCTGTTCATTCCAAAACAGCATGCACCCTGGCATGTGCTGCTCTTTTGAAGAAGGACCTGTATTCACCTGATTAGCATCAGAGGAGCTGTGAAAGTCATCATCAGTGGTCTGCAGTTCCTGGCCAGAACATGCCCAAGGGAGATGGCAGATCCTCAGTTCCTGTTTTATTTTTGTTTTATTTTGTTTTATTTTTATTTTTTGCTAGAAGCTAGTCAGCTAACACTGAACAGGAAATCCTGAAAGACTGAAAGATGAAGGCAGAGGCTACATCTTGGAGGAAAACCTGATGCAGTCTGCAGGATGACTGTGACACAAATCATTTAGACAAAGCTACATATATGATTTCAAAGCAACCATGTTAATGTAACATTAATAAATTTATATGATGATCTTTAACATGAAAGCATGAAAGTCGACCAAAAGAAAATTTAAATCAACCATGACTCAGAGTTGCACAAAAATACAAGATAAAAGGTGAAACCTTCCAATGGAGGTAAACATATTTTATAGGCACTGTAAATGTAGTGTCATAAAAGTTCTAAAAGCCTCCAAGACATGATATTTACTGTACTCAATACATTAATTTTCTCATACATGACAAGGCTCTTGTCGAGCTGCAGAGAACATTATTCAACTGAGTGTGTGAGTAACTCTGACATGTTTACTTGGTGACATGTCAAAAATTTAAGATTCAGTCTGAGGGTGTGGCAAAGACAAAGACAACCAGGACAATCAGAGAGTTTAGTGAGAATTTTACAGCGCTGAGCTTTCAAATCAGCCGTCACCTATCACAATATCCCTCTCTACCCTGACTCTCAGCTAAAGCAAATTTACCAAGTAGTTGATAGTGTCACACCTCATAGTCGATGTCCAGGGAGTGTCCTTCCCCTTTGGTTTGAAAGTGCTGAGCATGGGAGTCCACTGTGAGGTTAACCTGCTTGTTGAACCGTTCGATAAGGACAGAGTGCCAATGCTGGTCGTCCAGCAGACTGCCTACAGTAACGGCAACGCGACTGCTGCTCAAGCTCATCCTGCTGTCATCTGGAATAATACAAAGACAACAGCACTTTCTCCAGACCACCTGTCTGTCAAAACATTTTCAAAGAGAGGTTAGAAGACATACTTAAAGCATAGCTCACCTAGGTTCAAGTAGAGGTCAAGTTTTCCTTTGTGGAGCTCCAGGGTGATATAATCCCCCCTCTGCCCCTCCCCATGCAGTAAAACCCCCTCAGCCTGATGGCTCTTGAAGTGCAGAGAGATCACATCCTTCACTGTGGACATGGACTTCTGATTGAACCGGTACAGCAAAGAGCTTCTGCCATCAAAGTCCGCCACATAAGACTCTAAAACAAGCCACATAAATGTTTTAATATAATCCACAGTAAGCACACAGGGTGTACTTACTCTATATTGAACAATTAGTGAAAAACGCATCCATGATAAAAAGTGATGCTGCTGCTGATTTTGCTCATGTCTGGTTTTTCTGATGTTGTGCCTGTTGGACTTTCTGTTTTAAAGCAGTTCTGAACCCTGGTGGCAGATTCACCTCTAAAAACACTGTCAGTAAACATTGTTTTATTCATTAATTCATAGGTTTAAATAGTTGACTGACTAATTAGGGGAAATAGCAGATCTGGAAATTGTATCGTCTTTTATTAGAAAAGGCATGATTTCCTTTGTAGACAGTAACCTAACAGTGCCTGGGATCCTTTTATGGATCTTTTATTCTTGCTATTGTGTTGTCTTTGTCTAAAAAACTCTCAAAATCCAATTAATTAGAAAACCCAGCCATGGTCTTTGCTAGTTGTTCTTTCGGAGAGCTAGAGGTATGGTACATCCTGGGCAGACCGCCAGTCTATCACACACTGTAGAGACAAACAAACATTCACACCTATAGAGAATTTAGAGAAACCAATACAGTCCTTGGATTAGATAGAGCTATGGTTTGGATCAGAGAACCTGGAGGAAACCTAAAATCTAAAACGCCACACAGAAAAGCCACAGCTGGTTCAAACACATGACCCTCTAGTTGTGACAGTGCTAACCACTGTTCTACCATGCTGATCCATGCTGAAGTGTCTATATATTGGTTTGGAGGTGCTCTGTCCCACTTTAACAGTGGCTATATTATGTTTAATTTAGTGTTTATATTTTAGTCTTGGCCCCGCGATGGACTAGCGACCTGTCCAGGGTGTACCCCGCCTCTCTCCCGTATGCCAGCTGGGATAGGCTTCAGCACACCCGTGACCCCTGCGGGGACTAAGCGGTTCAGAAGATGAACGAATGAATGAATGAATGAATGAATGAATATTTTAGTCTTCATTTTAGATTATATGATAATTAATACACACACACACACACACACAGGTTAGATTGCCTCTATGCAACACCTAAGAGCCCTTACTCTAAAACTAGTGCCAGGAATGAGTGGAAGGATTGCAGCTAACCTGAGATGGTGGGTGGACCAGTATACTTAGTGGGTGTAGGAACCCAAAACAAATGACCAGTTATGGATTTCCACACTACTTGGCAGTGAAGTGAACTTGCCAGACTGAAGCCAGACGTTCACTACCAGTCATCATATAACTAACTAACGTTAACTAACTAATTCTTGGCTAACTTTTGAGGTAACTGCAGTCTCTGTCCAGGGAGAAGAGAATTTAACTTGGTTAAACCTGCCTTAAACCTGCCTTGGTCAGTGTTACTCACTGACTTTCTATATTATGTGAAATGCCATCTTACTCCTTATTTTTTGTTCGATTAGTGTAGTTTGTTGTTTGTGTATAGGACTTAAGGCAAGTATTCCCATTCCATCACTTTAAACTGCAGTATCTTATACATTATGGGTTCCATTGAGCCATGCTAATGTTTGGGGAGTGTAACAATATCATAAAACATTTATTTAGTTGCCTCGCCTAAAGACAGCTGGGATAGACTCTAGCAATCCTGGGACCCTTAAGAGGACAAGCAGTTAGGGTAACGGATGGATAGATGGATGTTATTTAGTTTCAATGCTACTAAACAACCAAACTCACTGTAGGTGCAGCCATACACCTCCACCCTGAGGCCAAGCCAACCACTGGGGCTCCAGTCCAAGGGGATGAAGCGCAGGAAGCGTGTTCTCAGTGAGTGGGACAGCTTGCTCTGGACAACAGCCTCAGAATTTGTGTTCCCCACAAAGCTCTGAAAGAGAGGAGAGACAAAAGACTAAATATAAAAGAAAAACCCTATATTGCTGAACAACACTGAAAATAACAACAGTGATAAGAATCAAATATGCCCCGAAGACAGGAGGAAAACATGACCACAGTCAACATGGCTAGAAGCCAAAAAGCTCTGTGTCTCTGTCTCTTTTTCATCTTTTAGTTTCCTCTGCCTTTCAAAATAATGTCAGTGTGCACCGCAAAGAGCCAGAGGACAGAAATCCATCATTCTCAAATGACTCATCAGCAGCTACTTCATATCAGATTCCAGGCAGGTGAAGAATCTACAGTGGTGCTTGAAAGTTACGAGAGAGAGAGGAAGTGTGGGCTTTTGTGAATAGTTAAAAAAAACATCAGGAATGGGCAGTGTTCAGTTGTCCACAGCAACAGAAAACAAAATACAAGGATGGCGCTTCCTGGCAATCACTCAATCCAGCAGTTAATGCTCTTACTATGATTTACTGTACTTTCCAGATTTCCCGATTATTGAGCCATTAATGCAGAGACCTGATGCTGCATGTTAAAACCTGAGAAAACAATCAGCGTTAAAACCTAAAAAATATACATTGCAGCTAAGCTAGTCCCTGATTAACATGACGATATCAGTGCCATCGGTCTGTCTGGTTTTTAAGCATTGCGAACACTAATGGAGTTCTAAAGAGTTAGTAAAACATTCTCCTGTCTAAAAGGGAATATTTTATTTATTATTTAGAAAGTTGTCGATTACAGGTGAGGATACAAAAGATAGAGCTGTAGTGGTTGATTTTATATAATAAAATGAAAGATCGTCAGCATAAAGAAACAGAACAATGCTCCATGATCTAAACCGTCAGTATCTCTGGATCAAAGTGACAACTAAAGACTAGATAGCAATGGCAAAGAGGCCTGGTGAGTTCCTCTACAAGAGTAAAATGCTGGGATGAACCTGCTTCAGTTTGGACATTGCATGAGTTTTTCTGACAGTAAATATTTGGTAAGGTACAGCGTTTCCACTTGTGGCACCTTTAGGTCAGACTTATTTTTTAAGTCCAGCTATTGGTCAGACACTAGAACTATTAACTATTAACATTTTGAACTGTGTATCAGACCTTTTGTCCAGTTTGTGAAGAAGCTTCATTAGGCTCAGCACAGGCTCTCTCCAGCTGCTGCTTTCTCATTAGTGCCCTATGTTCAGTTTCTGGCAGCGAGTTGTTACCTTTGAACCTGACTTGTTAAAATGCCAGACAGACGTCAGTAAGTGTCAGCCAAAGGCCTGAGTGAAGCTTGAGTTTGCCAGCTTAGGTGAGAGTCATTAAGCAAGCAAGAAATTTGTTATCTTGCACCAGTTTTATGCCAATGTTCACATGAACACCCAAACTGTCTACAGAGTGACTGCACATGTAAATCTGCTTTGCTTCCATGTTCAGAATGCTTCAGAGCACTGATATACAGTGTCTACAGTGGTAGAAGACATCATCTTTTTAAGGAATAGATGAATGTAAGATGCAATTTTCTACCTACTAATAGCAGCTGTAGTAGAGAGATAGCTATTAGGCACTGTCAAACACACTTCACAAAGAGAAACAGGCATATAGCTACGAAATAGCATCACTAACATCTCAGTGACTACATTACAGTGTCATACAGCAGAACATTGTAGGCATGATGTATCTATGTATGTAATCTAGAGTAATGTACATTTAATATACAACATGTAAAACATAATTGATTTGATTTAAAACAATTTACTTTTCAGTTACATTTCAGATAAAGATTAAACATAAAGTTCAGCTGTTTGATTCTGTGTTTCACTCAAATGAGTGAATAACTGTACTCAGCAGCAGCAAGAAACAAAGAACTGTGGACTTTTTGCCACTGCAGATGAGAAGTCTAGAAGCTGAACTTCAACAGCTCCTAGACTGATACTGTATTTTCAACAAAGGCGCAGATGCAGTCTCTTTAGAGTGTGTACTCAATGTGCTGTTGTTTAGATGGAAAATTAGCTGCTCTGATACATATCTTTCAAATTAGAACAGGAAGTATTCTGGTGTAGGTTATTACTCTAGTGTATTGTTTAAAGTATTCGGTAGAATAAAAAAAATCAAAAGCAAAGTCTAATTAATTTCCTTTTAGTACTTTTGTCAGTTTCAAGAATTGTCAGAAAACATTTGGGTATTTCTTGTTTTGTGGAAGGGTACCAACAAGCGTGCCCATGACTGTTCAAGGCCTGTGTGTTGTAACAGTTTTCTTTTTATCTGTTGTTACTTTCATGAAGTTCTGACCTTGGTTGGAGTGCGAACCTTTTCATTGTGAACTCATTCTGTTTCAGTTTACCCTCAATTTCTTCATCCTAGTGCAATCTAGATATGCATTTTTAAAAACAGGGAGGAAAAATAAATTATTCAGAACAACTCGCAGCACTCGATCTAATGTTCAGCCACACGTCCCTGAACTCGTTTAATTTAAACACAAAGAAAGTGAGACCACTCTGCAGCAGTGTTATGTAGGCCACTACACTTTCTGTTAATAAGGCTGATTATTCAAAAGAAAAAAAAAACATTTTAAACAAGTGTTACATCTTGTCAGCAGCCAAGCACATAACTGGGGCAAAGCCAGGCTGTAAGGAATAAATGAGCCAAGCTAGCTGGCCTAACACACTCTGACATTACATGGAGAGTGAAAATGTGGTACAATAACTGCCACCAGCACCAAGCATGAAATCTCATTCCACAAACGGCTAAAATTCATCCAATATTTGACATTAAAAACCACAAATCTGGTGAGTATTTGGTTTTTGACAGTGGGAAAAAGTAAGAAACTGTAAATTACAAAAAGGTGTGAATAAACAACTAGATAAAAATGTTTCAAAAGTCACATCCAAAGTTCATCTGAATATAAAACTGGACCTGTACTTTATTAAGTACAAAAATACCAACCAAAAATAATTTTTTTACAATTACAAAAGTGACTTTAGAGAATAGATGTAGATGTAGGCAAAAATGAGAAAATTGAATCCCCTGCTACTAAAAGTGACAACATTATTCCACTCTCTGTAGAATGTCTGGAGAATCAGGTCAGCACACACAGTTCACAGTTACTGTGTCACACATGCAGTACACGATGCTAAGGTTACGTTGTAACTACGGGTCTCTGAATGAAGAGACTATCTCACCACTCCTGTGGTCGGGGCGTGTAGATAGCTCTTCAGACACCCTGACTTTTCTTTCTTCCTATACGTAAGCTATGAAGCATCGGGAGGCATGTGTGATCAGTGATTTATTTTGATTGGAGCCAGTCTTAGAACAGCTTAGAGGTAGAGCAGTGTTTTTACTCAAAGAACTGTAGTACATACCCTCAGTTGATAGTAGAGAGGTGTCTGCAGCCTTTCTTATGGTCATGTGCTCATGTAAAAAGCTGATTAGAAACCCGGTTGCACGTTTACATGGCGCAGTAATCGGTAAATCTAGCAGTAAATCTACCAAGGGGGAAAATGAAATTGTCTGCCCACAGACTCAAGCACAGTTGTGTAAAGTGCCCTTAATAACTTAACTTCTCTGGGGTAGATAATATCAAAGAGACTCCTGTGTGTGTGTAGACTCACTCCTCCTCCATCCTCCAGTCTGTACTGTCTCCACCCTTGGCCAGTGTTACTGTAGAGCAGCAGGTAACTGCTAACCCAGTCCCAGCTGTCAGAGCGGCCCTGTGTGGCCACAGCTGTCACCTCCATCTGGTCCCTGAGGTCCACCTGGAGCCAGGGCTGCTGGTCAGTGACCATGGGAGACCAGCCTCCAGCTCCTGAAGAGTAAAGATTGGCAAACAAAGTTGATGCAATAAACAGTGATTCTGCTAATGAACATAGGATTAATGCAGATCCTGCTTTATGTCCAGTGAGTTCAGATTCTGTAATGTCTTCTGAGTAAAAGGAAGACATTCAGGTAAAGTCACATGAGTCCTTAGTTCTTTGAAGGTGCGTGTAGTCTGTCTGGTTTTGGAACTTCTTTCACATTTCTAAATGAAGACTGCAGCTGCTAACAGTTGCAGAGTGTATTAATGAGCCTGCTGTTATACATTTTTATAAATTCAAAACAATGTATTTGCCACCACCTCAACATCCATGAAGGTTAGATGACATGTATACTATCTGTGTTAACACCACAGATACTAGTGCATAAATAATTGAATCACAATGGCCGTTCCGGCCTTACATAAATGCAAAAGATGTTTTAAATAAAAAATATATATATACATGTATTAACAGAACCCATGCTGTGTTTGTGTGCAGTATGCTCGTAATCTAATTAAGAGATGGTCAGTCAGTTTAAGCAGTGTGGTCACACTGTTGCATTGACCCAGACTGAAAACCCTTCTGTGTAATCATGCAGTAAGGCTCCTGGAAATTAAATGTTGACAGTGTAATGGCTGCCTCGTTTAACTCAGACTCTAAAACAACAAATATTTTCTGTGCGTACATCTACACAGGTGATTTTACTTGATGTCTGAAGCTGAGAGAAGCAGAGTGTGTGTGGCATCTTTCTCACTCTCCTGTTAGCTTTGCTGTTGCTGCCAGGATGGGACACATTAATCATCTTTTTTGGTGCATTGAGTCCATTGGCCTCACATTATGCCCAGCATAGCTGTACCCACTCTTTTCATTTAAACTAAGATAGCTCTCATCATAGCACCACAATTAATAAATTAAATTTGTGTGTCATCATTTAGTTTAAATTCCATTGGCAACAACAGGAGTGACGTCGCTAAGTAGAGGGATCCCCCAGCACAAATAAGGCAGGTAAAATAAAACAAGTTGAGTATAAGATGTGTCTTCTCCTGACTCGTTAAGTAATGACTTTGGGATTAAGGAATTACATAAGCACTTCTAGATTAAATAGAAATCATCCATATGTTCAGCATACAGGAACCCACAGAGATGAAATCCTTTGATTATTAAAAGTCTTATGTAGTCTAAGAGCTTCTTTTCCAAAGTGTCACGAGAAAAAGCTGAAAGTGAAGCAATATGTCGGAATCATGCTAGACCATGCTCTGTTGTACTCACCGTCTCTTGTGTTGAGCCTTGCGTAGTAGGCAGCAGAGCTGGCTGAAGACTGAGATGAGCTCTGAAAGGACGATCTTGGTAATATGGACACCAGAGGAGAATTACAGTTATCTGGGGAAGAAAATATAAAAAAAGTGGATCTTATTCATTTATTGGCTAAACGTGAGGGTGTACAGACCTTGCTGTACCCTGCTGGCACTCCAGTTACAAGATAGATCCGACTTGAGTCTAATCAAATTCCCAGATACAGACTGACTTGAATAAAACACTCACATCCTGTGAGTTGATCTCAGTTTCTACTATAAATTGAACTTTAGTAAATGTAAGACATTTCCTATTAGTGATGCAGCAAAGCAATGCCCCCTTCATGCATTGCCCTTCAGAACTGCCTATGCCCACTTCCCCTAACTGTGAACCAAGCTCACACTAAGGTTCAACACCTTTTTCTAGCTATCTGCAACCAAGGTAAACTTTTTTTCAGTATTTGTCAATCTTAAATCCATCACGTGAAAGAGTCTGTGGTTCTGTGATTCTCATCTGTCTCAGTGTTCCATTCTTCCTTTTTAAAGAGGGGGATGTTCAGGCTGCATGTAGCTAGATGAAAAACATCTTTCTGAAGCAAAGCACCGAATGACTTAAATTGGAGGAGTTTAAGGAGACAGTAATTAGTGACATTAGAACAGAGAATGTGCCAGCCTACAGTAGGTGATATTACACTGTCAGAACCTTCAACACAGCATGATACATGGACAGAGAGCTAAATAAAGGCCCTGATCCTCCTGATATTCTTAACTACTGAAATGTACAGTACTGAATTGTATGAACTGTTGTGACCAAACATGACACTAAAAATACTAAAATCTAAAATGCCTCTTGCTAAATTGGTGACAATCATTATTGTGATTACGATGATAATATTGTGAATAGAATATTAATGTCTTGCCTTAAAATTATTTCAGAATCATATGTCAAGTCCAATTCAAATGAACTCACTAGAAGTCTTGAGTAAATTAAAAATTGGTGAATTCTGTGAATTCTTGTATACGTGCCACCTGAACAACCCATGAATGTGTTTGTGGGGAAAGTACATAACATGAAAATGTTAAGACTTCTTCATATTGTTTTCAATGTTTGCACATGCAGTTACCAGCATGAACAAGTACATGTACATTTGCTATATATCTATACGACGTGTTTTCACACTGACAGCTGAGCCATAATTCTCAGGACGTCAGATCCGTCTCCTGTTGTAGTTATCAGCCTCTTCTGCCAAATGTCTAGATGTCAATCAGCAAGGCTTACAGACAGAGGCTGATTTGTGCATAAAGTTGTGGCTGCTCTGCTCACTTCTTCCTTGGACTATGAGATACGCAAAAACGAGGCAAAAGCTTTGATTTAGTTGTGGCACACTCTTGCAGGGCTCAGGGGATTTATTCTTATAATCAAGATGCTGGGTTCATATTGACAGAAGATGGAACAGTTAATCTCTCTTGAAATCATCATGAACATCAGTTGCTGGAACAGAGTTGGAGCTTTCAGATACAGGCGCAGGAAAGCTGGAAGCCCTAATATACAACAGGGAAACTTACTTGGAAAGAAAAGAAGAAGAAAACTTGTTGGAACATTAAAAGTGTGCAATAATGTCTTGTAAAAGGTGAGAAAATTATATTTTACAAAAAAGAAACTAATTCACTGTGAAAAGATTTTGAATGGTGTGAAAAATACTGTCAGATGATTATATTAGCTATAAAATATTTGCTGATGTCTCTGTAGTCCCAAGACCCTCTAATGCATGGATCCCCCAGCACCTCACAGTTGTGCATAAACTACATTTCAGCCAGTACTTCCTATTTTCTGTCATAGTAGAAAAATAATTGTGCTTTTTGCACAATGAAATAGGTTTAATGCAAGACATGGCACCATCCCATGCTACATCAAGCACTATTGAATCTTTGGTTGCCTAAGGTACAAAAATATAAAAAGTAATGTATGGCCACCATCCTATCCTCACATCGACCCTATTGAGAATCTGCTGAGCATCCTTAAAGCTACAGTATAAAACACAGAGCTACGAAAGCCAGAGCCAGCGACACATTCAGTGAAAAGCCAGCTACCGATCCCGCCTTGTACCTGAGTATTAAACCTTGACACTCCTGGTTCTGTTAATAGGAAACACACACACCTCAGGGATGATTTATGTTTTTATGTATCCCAATTACATCATCATAGCCAGCGTGGTCCAAACATTTTCTCCTCTGCCTCCTTCCAACATGGACTGATAATTAAATAATCAACATATTTATAAAATAACATAAAATTGGCTTAGCACACATGATAGATGACATTTAAATACCACAGTTTTAACACAGAATCATTGTGCTTTGGCTTTGCCAGCAGCTTAACTGTTTACTCCTGTAAAGTGGTCCAAGCAGTAACACTGTGAATGTTGTGTTGGTGTACACCCTCCTGCAGAGGAACGTGAGTGCCTGCAGCCACATGAAACATGTTCAGGGCTTCACTCTTACTCATGTTAGCTCTGTAGCAGCAGCAACTGTACTTAGCTAACTATGAGAGCTATCATTCAGTCTTTACTTCTTGTTCTGTTTTATATATATCTGTGTATGCAGTTACATTTAGTCCAATTTAATAATTCTCTTTATGTGATCACTTACATTTGTTGGGTCAGCTCCTGACCGAGCAATATTAGAGTTCAAATATCCGTCTATCAGCAGAACCATTAGTGCAGACTGTGTTTTAGTTTGCTGCTTTCTGACACCACACAGCAATGTGAACCTCAGCCCTTTATACACTTGTACAGTCATTGTACAGACATTTTTTTGAATAAAAATTCCTCATAAGGTGGAAGTGGAAGTCTTATATGGCCATTTTATGGGCACTGCTTATGCTAATACTGAACAGGTGTTGTTCATAAGCCTGAAATGAGTGGGTAAATACAAGTTGGGGCAGTTAAGAAAGACTGAAGGAAACTCTGAGAAATGTAGGAGGAGAATACAAAATGTTCCAGGATGCAGTCCACTGTATCTGATTTTCTAATTTGTGACAGTGTATTTACTGTTTTTCAGTGTTCTCTTCTGCTCATTATGAAACCCCCCTTAACCTGAAAGCATAGAACAAAACCAAAGTCAATTATTACAGCAAAGTGTTTCTGTGGCACACATGGATGTAAAACAGAGGCTTCAGTGCACCAAGAGACACATATACAGAGACATAGGTGTCAACGCACCAGGGGACAAATATACAGAGACAGAGGTGTCAGTGCACCAGGAGACAAACATACAGAGACAGACAGGTGTTTGCTGAGCCGAAGTCAAATAAACATGGCTTGGCAGACACACGGCAGTCTGATTTTCTATTTGATATCCAGTGACATGAAGTTTATTGCATAAGACAACAAGACAAGATGACACTGTATATCTGGATCTGTTAATGTAGTAACTACAGATGTACCAAGCATATTTGGATTGATATTTGTAAAAATAAAGCCTTTCAAAATCTCATCCTTTGCTTACAACACTCTACAACAGGCATCAACAAGAAAATGGTTGGTTAAGGTACTGGTGTTGCTGATCTGCTTTCCTTTATAGCTGGATTCCATATTGTGCTGCACAGGAGATTAAGTGACTCTCACTTCATATACTGAGGTCAGAAAATCCTGTGCAGTGGCAGGTTGTTTAAGTTAAGTCATTAATTAACATGAATTCTGTAACTTGGTTAAAATCTTCTCTGTTGACAGCGTCTGTACTTTGCCAAAGATTGTCAGCAAGCACAGCTGCAAGGTAGTAGTTCCACAAACTCCAGTGCTTACTGCTTATTGAAATCAAAAGTTCTTAAGTCTCTCTCAGTATAGCTCTACAGTACCACTCACTTTTTCATTCATATCATATAATTAATTTAATATAAAAGTCTAATATGTTGGAGCCTGAACAAAATATAGCATGTCAGGTTAAGTAGGACATGATACAGGTTTAATGAATATTTAGGTGCTTATGTAAATTTAATATTTAATCTTTATATTTTAGATCAAGACCAAAAATCTTGCTCTGTGGTTTTAATCAGAATCAGGCCTTGAAAACCGCCAGTTCTTTATGAAATGTACTGTTACTACTATTTAGTAGTATGAAAACACTTATGTACGATACGAGACTTACGTATGATATGAGTCAAAAGAACAGTTATCTTTAAGATCAACAACAGTAGAGCCATATTGAGCACATCATCTATCTGAAAAGAGTGACACGAGAGCATGCAAAGGTCAGATTACTTTTTACCTAAGTCACAGCGTGGGTATAGTCGACTGAGGGTGAGTAATGAGCAGATGCATTTTCTAGTTCTATTAACAGAACATGAACCAAGGGGAAAACATACAAGTTCACAAATTCATCAAGCAATTTGGACCAGAGCAAACACACTAAGTGAAAACACCTTTAGTTTTACTCTGGACTTGTTTCTTATCTTCTTGTGCTAAAATTCCTCTGGTTAAATGGCCATAAAGGTTGTTTGGCCACATACAACTCATGGCAGCAGAACTTGAAATATACAGTGTTACAGTAATAAAATGATGGCTAATTGTAGAGGGTAGATAATCAAATCTAACAGAACCACTGGCACTCAAGGATTCAAGTCATATTTGGGCAGAAATCAGGTTTGGTTCTTATGCTAAATAGGCATAATTGCAGTTCAAAATATGAGTACTAAATAGATAACTTCCTTTAATGGTCAGGAGAGACATATCAACCAATAGGTTTTTTTCCAAGTCAAACACAAGGGACACACAAGGGCCAATCAAACAAACAAAACAAACTCAACTTCATTGGGCTTGGGTCATCTTCAGACGGTAAAATGTGACCCTGTGTCTCTGGAATGGTGAACTGTACTGCTTCTTCTTTATAATTGAAGATATCGAACACCAAGAACCATCACAGTGTGGTTACACACATGATCACAGTCTGGCTGAATACTTGCAGAGTAACACAGCTTGGCAGAAAACCCACTCTGGCAACTGTGTGTGACTGTGATTCGCTTCCTCCTGTCACTGAAGACCTACCAGAGCGTTTTTCCTCATTTCAGTTCCCTGAATAAATACAGTAGATAATCATAATCTGTAGCTCATCACTGTGTGTTCATTATCTACTTCATTTCCCTCACTATAGCCATCCCTTGCTTGTTGATTGTTGCATTGATTGGCTCTGTCAATGGAATCTCCAGACCCCCATCCCTGAAATTCTATAGTAAGTCACACACAGTCTACAGCTATTTGCTCTCCATAGACCGGGTATCTCTGCAGCACCAGCGTGTCAGTAATACAGCTGGAATTTGAAAAGACCAAAACTGGAGCTAGTTTCATCAAAATAAATTCTTTTTTCTGCTTCCAAGAGAACAAGGTGAAATGATTTCTATAAATAACCTTGTATCATGTATCCATCTACTCATTACAACCAAACAGCAGTGTGTTCTGAATGCCGACCATTTTTATTGAATAACATTATATCAGGCTTTTAATACCCCAAAGAGAAATATCTACAGAACAGGCCAGAATCTGGATATTGCTGGAGATTATGTATCATTGCTGATCTTTTTTGGCCATCAATCCATCACATAAAGTCAATAAACTGGAGGGAGAGTGACTGTAGTTTTGTCACACTATATTTAGGCAACGTACCAACCACTTTTAAAACCCACAACAAATAACTTCTTCTTCTCCTATTACTTGCAGGTAAAAAGGCATCAACAAGAAAATGATTGGTTAAGGAACGCCCAGCAAAAAGAGACTGGATAAAAACATTATGGGGTGAAAATATCAACCAAACTGATTATTGTGGTTGATGGTAAATAGTTTTTTCTATGTTTTTGGGTTTCTTTTTGTTACATGAATAATAGCTGACATGGTAAGACACGATACGATCAGATGATTATTATGTATGAGATTTAAAAGAGGGTTAGACATTTTTACAAATGACTGTAGATGTCTAGTACCAACCCAGTATTTTAAAAATGATGTTCCTATACAACTAAACTATAATCACAAATATTTTTTGTGGGGAACATAATTGCAACAGGATTACATTTTCTGTTAATGTAATGATCAAATGAAGTCGCAAATATGTTGATACTTAACATATCAATTAAATCTTCACAGGCCACAGATTTCTTTCTGCTAAAATACAGTGCATCTGGAAAGTATTCACAGCTCCACTTTTTTTACATTTTGTTATGTTACAGTCTTTTTCCAAAATGGATTTGTCAGTTTTCATCAGATTCTACAAACAATACCACATAATGACAATGTGGAAGAAGTTTGTTGGAAATCTTTGCAAATATATTAAAAATAATTAACGAGACCAGGTCTACCATTCAGTCCTGTTTGCCAGTTTAGTATATAAACCTGTATTAGTAGGAATTACCTGAGTGACCTGGTCTGTTTTATATTCATTTGTCTCATATTGTGAATGAGAACCAATATTCAACAAAACAAAGTAAAAATGAGCAGCAGCTTTTCATGAAACTATTATTTCAGAAATGTATATGTGTAATCTGACACAATCTAAACTGCTATGTGCAATATTAGAATAGAAAACTTAGTACTTGAAATGAGACTGAACTCATCCTACCATCCCATATGAGCCATGTGAGCATTACTTGTAAAACAACATAATGTAGTGGGTAAGTGTTAATACTGGAGTAAGAGTGGGTTGTAAGTGTAATTTATAAATGTGAAAACTCAATATGTAGCAGTAGAATAATTTAATTTACTACAGTTGATTTTAAAAATAAAAAGTTAACTTAAAAATAAAAAAGTACAAAAAAGGAAATAAAAAAGTGCATTGGAATAACTTTCCTCAGTCTGCGAAAGCACAAGAAGACAGAAACAGAACACGAGACAGTGCTGAGCTGCATGCACAGATCAAATACCAACACAACATAGTCCTCAGCAGGTCCCTATTCTTTATGCAGCTTCATAGGTATCGACTCAAAGTGAAACCTAAGTCCCCTGTTTTCTTCAACACAGCCTGTTCATTTGGCCAATCAAGTTACTCTAATACAATCAATACTACCTGTCCTGTTGCTCTCCTCTTCACAACCTTCAGCCCAGCAGCAGTATGAGCAGACTGTTTTCTACAGGCACACACCTCTCAACCTCTGACTTGTTTCATTAAAACTTCAGTGGCTGAAGCCTTGCTGGGACTGTGAGACCAATAAAAAACAGAAAATCAGCCCCAGCAAACAGGAATGTTTGAGTGCCGCTGGTTATTTATTCAGTGGCTTTCCCTTGGTTGAGGTTACAATATTGCCAATAGTGTGCAAAGCAGTAGCTACTATGAGAAATCTAAAATATAAAAAAAATATTTTATATACAACTTCAGTACCTACTTCATAAGCTCATTCTTTGTTTGAAGAGATTCTGCAGTAGATTTACTTCAATGTTTAGACCAAAGTGAAACAAAATGTCGGCCGTGTGGGAGTGTTTCACTGTCTCAGAGAAACAACAGCGTACAGTTTGATATGCACCATGGACACCGAACAGCTGCTCTGCATCTTACATGTTGGATAACTAGAGAAGCAGGCTAAGTTGCAATAACGCAGATGTTATAGAATGGCATTTTTGTTGTCTATCTTTTGCCAACAACAACTGTGTTGTGTGCTTTTTATGAGGTGGTCGCCTTATTGAGATCTACTGATTGCCTACATTTGTTCAAGGACTGTGGGTGGCAGTTTATTAAGACACACATTATCATGAACACAGCATCATTTACGCAGTAGCTCTACCATGCTAGCAGCTATGATAGACCTGGTCTCAGGAGAGAGGGAGGGAATCTACCAGGATTCAATAAAACAGACAAGTCAATTTTGTTTTGTTTTTAATTTTTGATGTAGTGTCCACTCTGCTGTGGTGGCACTTGTTCAATAAAGTGTTATCTAATTTTCCTGCAGCATCAGCTGGTAGACTTGCACCCTGATGTTATCCTGCAGGATACCATCATAAATTCCTCTTGATAGTAAAGTTGTCCAGCCTCATCCTCCACCATACTTCACCACTGTGATGTACTGCCCCCCTTACAACTGCTCTAGTTTTTCTCTAACAATTCAACCTTACAGCCCACTAAACATTCTCCCACTCGTGGTAGGAAAAAAGCAGCTTCTTCTGTCATGTCTGGGCCTCGACGTCATGCTTCATCTAACTATTTTTTATTTTGTGCGGATAATAGACCCATGAACAGAAATCTTAACCAGTTACAGTGATACATTTAAATCTTTAGTTATAACTCTGGGTTGGTTTTGACCTCACTGGCCTACCTTGTCATGAGAGCTATCACATATGTGATTTCATTTAGGGAACCCTAAAAGTTTGGTTACATTTACCCCTTTTTGCACCAAACCAGTTCCAGGGTTAATTTGGAGTCTGTGCTGTTTTTGTCTATAGACTCACCTGCAATTGCAAAGCAGGCCATGTCTTTGCCTATGCTAGTTAAAGCTACATTTAGCAATTTCCCTTTGGCATTAATAAAGTTTTTTAATGTTGATTTTGGTAATTTTGAAAATTCCTAAATTGAAGTGGTATGGTGAAACACAATATGGTCCATAGCTACACAGTATTTGATACTGTATAAAAATACATAAATATCTCACTGGCTTTAAACAATTTAGGAAAGCCCAGATGGTAATGTCATGCTTCTTTGGAAGCTTCTGATTGTGTAGGTTAATTGACAACATTTAAGTTAATTGGATGCACACCTGTAATTTAATCTGTAATATACCTGTATTTTATTTTAAGGCACACCTCAAACACACTGCTTCCTTATGTGATGTCATGGGAAAATCAAAAGAAATCAGCCAAGATAACTGTGAACCTCCACAAGTCTAGTTCGTCCTTGGGTACCATTTCCAGAGAAGATACCAAGTTCATCCATTCAAACAATTATGGTCAAGTATAAACACCATGGGAATGTACGCTCAGGAAGGAGACAGGTTCTGTGTCTGTGAATGTGCCTTGGTGCAAAATGTGCATATCAACCTCAGAACAAAAGCAAAAGACCTTGTAAAGAGGCTGAAGCTGGTAAGAGAGTGTCATTATCCAATTCAATTCAATTCAGTTTTATTTATCAAGTTTATTTATATAGCGCCAAATCATAACAAAAGTCATCTCAAGGCACTTTACAGTGTAAGGTTTAAGACCTTACAATACAATTAAATAATAAGGAAAAACCCAACAAATCCCTCTTGAGCAGCACTAGGCAACAGTGGAGAGGAAAAACTTCCTTTTTAGGAAAGGAAGAAAGTGAAACACAGTCCTGTACTGACATAAGCTACTCAGTGAGGAAGAAGCCATTACTCAAAAGCAACATAAAAAAGCCAGATTACAGTTTGCAAATGCACACTGGGTCAAAGACTTTAATTTTTGGAGATACCTGTGGTCTAATGAAAGTAAAATTGGCAATTTGGCCATAATGACCATTGTTACATTTGGACCAAAGGAGGGGAAGCTTGCAAGCCTGAAAAAGCCATCATAACTGTGATGTATGGGCGTGGCAGCATCATGTTGTGAGAGTATTTGCTGCAGGAGGGACTGGTGCACTTCACAAAATAGATGGTATCACTGATGGTATCAATATTGAAGCAACATCTCAAGACATCAGCCAGGAAGTTAAGGCTTGGAAGCAAATGGGTCTTCACATGGACAATGACCTTAAGCATACCTCCAATTTAGTTACAAAGTGGCTTAAGGACAACAAAGTTTATTATTATTATTTGGAGTGGCCATTACAAAGCCCTAATCTCAATCCTATATAAAATTGTTGGCAGAGCTAAAAAGGTGTGTGTGATTAAGGGGGGCTGCAAACCTGACTCAGTTCTACCACTTCTGTCAGGAGGAATGAGCCAAACTATTGTGAGAAGCTTGTGGAAGGATACCAGAGGCATTAAGAAATGGCTCTCATTCATTCTTGCATTTAGAAAATAAAAATTATTTGGGTAATCCTAACTGACCTGAAAACAGTAAAAAATTTTATGCCAGATTTAATATGAGACAGTGAAAAAAAAGATGATTGTGCAACGCAATGTGGAGCTGAATAATGCACTTTTGCAGAAGCTGGAGGCAGACACCAGTGCATGGTTGGGCTTGTGAGGCACCTGGTGGCAATGACAAAGGCCCAATAAAAGACATAACTGTACTGTGTTTATATTTGATGTGTATGTAACATCCAGAAGGTTCAACTTTTGTCTCATCAGTCCACAGACTATTTGCCCAAAACTCACTCAATAATCAATATATTGGGAAGAAATTTCACCTGGAGCTCTCTTCGGGTGCCATGTTTGCCCAGTCTCTTTCTTATTGTTGAATTGTGAACACTAACATAACTTAGGGAAGTGGGGTCTGCAGTTCTTTAGATGTCGCTGGATTCTTTTATGATGCCCTGGATGAGTCATTGTTGTGCTCTTGGAGTAATTTTGCTAGGCTGGTAACCGCTGGGAAGGTTCACCACTGTTCCAAGTTTTCTCCTTTTGTGGATAATGGCTCTCACTGTGGTTCGCTGGAGTCTCAAAGCATTAGAAATAGCTTTTGAACCATTTCTAGACTGATACATGTAAATTTCTTTGATTTTCATCTCCTCTTGAATTTCTTTATATCACAACATGATGTGTTGCATTTTGCGATATTTTAGCTGCTTCACTTTGTCAAACATCTTCTATTTGAGTGATTTCTTGATTCAGCAGGTCTGGTAGTAATTATGTCTGGATGTAGCAAGTGAAATTGAACTAAAAGTGGTTAATCACAGATCATTCATGATATAGTGGGTGCAATTCTTTTTTCACATGGGACCAGGCAGGTTTGGACAGCTTCTTTTCTTTAATAAATAATATCATCATTTAAAAACTGCATTTTGTAATTACTTGGGTTATCTTTGTGTAATACTATTCTAATTTAATTTGATAATCTGAATCACTTAATTGTGACAAATATGCAAAAGAATAGGAATGTGGTAAATACTTTCTCATAGCACTCTATGTGTGTGTGGGGCCAGGAGTGTTTGGATGTGAGTTTAGACTAGCAAAGTCATGGACAACACTAGCAAAGACACTGTAGTGGTTGTTGTGCTTAAAGTTAGCAGTGCTGTGACGGCATCTCAAGTTGAACCAACGTTGAACCAGCACTAGAACGTGCATAGAACTAGCACTAAGTTGGTAGAAAATGAGAACAGCTGTTTAACTAACTGCTTCACATATATTTTACTCAATCTATTCCATACTACACACACACACACACACACACACACCAAAACCACCACCATCACCTTTAGTGTGATTCTAAACGTCAGCATTGCTTCAACTAGGAAATAATTTGTTGTGAAGTATCAGCCCTCTGAGCTAATGTGAAGCCTGAGATTTGAAGGGGTGTGCTTCTGTGGCACCCTTATGACTTCTAGCTCCCGAAAAATGACACAGAGAGCAACAATCTTCCACCCGCCCACACAGTGAGGAGTGCCCTATCAGCTATGAATTAAAGCCCCTGCTGTTTCTTGCTAAAAGCCAGTCTGAAAAAAAAATCTCTCAGCAGGAAACAAGCCTTTAAAAGCAGCCAGGCCTTAATAAAAGATATGATATAGAGAAAAACTGTAGTTCCAGTATTTTTGTGAATAGCTCAATTTACTGCCAATCTCCCAGCACTAGAAGATCGTGTCCATATACTGCTGCTGAGAAATGACAAACCAAAGGATTCTCTGCACAAACATGAGCAGAATAAAGCCAAGGAAAGAGCAGAGGGAGCTCTGAGAGGACATAGCTGTCACCTGACGCACCAGCCATGACACATCTCTGCCCCAGTCCTCCTGTCTCTGAGGGGAAAATATGAGAGCAGCTGTTCGATCTCCAGGAGCATCTCACATCTCATCTTTTATCCCAGCACAGCATGTCTGGTCACTGCATACATCTAACAACCACACAAACACTAGAGGTATGTCATAAGTGCAGCTGCCTTGAAGCCAAACTATGTCACATTGAGATGTACTGGATTTACATCATTAAAACAGCAGCTCTACTTGTAAGCAATAGAATTAGAATTGGAATAGCTCACCTATAGTTCTGGCTGCCACACACTATGGTTTTAAAAGTGACCCGGTGCAACTACTCTACACACACCATAGCCAGTGGGTACTTCATAGTGGTCAGCGCTGGTACTGCAACTTCTGCATTTATCACGTGACACACACTGGTCCTAAAAGCTTTTCTCCCCACCAAGAAAAACTGAATTTAATATTGAATTGATTATTTCAATTATCAGAATGTGATTAATTTGGCCCAATATCTTTTGGAAACTTAGGATAAAAGAATCTATGCCCATTAATGTGTGCAAGGCTCAGAGGGGTGCAAATGGAGGAGGTGGCAAGTGTCCATGCTCTATGGCCCCCAAAACACAGAGGCATGAGGATCATATGGGTAATTTAAAACTTGGAATGTGGAAGAATGCGGATTTCTTCACTGTGGACAATGCACATTAATTACTGGTTCCATTGCTGATTGTGATGCCAATCAGCACATATTATAATAACCACCTTTCTGCAGCTTCTATAACACCTGAATGCACAATTCATGACTGAATGCACCAATCACACACACAACTAAAATGATAGTGCTTTATTTTGAAGCATATTTTGTGATCAAACTGCTTTAATCCAGCTACACTGGAGTGTTTTCAAGCATCTTCAACCACCTTTGTAAAGTCTTCATAAAGATTATCCACAGCGTTTAAGTTCTAGCCTTGACTAGGCCATTACTCCAAAACTTAATTTTTTTATTATTATTATTTTTATTTTATTTTTTTTGAGCCATTATCAGATGGTGTAGTTTTTATGTTTCAGATCTTTGTCTTGCTGGTTAACCCAGTTGTGGTACTGTTTTAATTATGGACTGATGACTGAACATTCAGCCACAGAATCTTGTGGTAGAGATGAAAGCACCACCACACCTTTATACTACCACACTAGTAATGTAAAAGTACTTCAAAACTATACTGTATTTGAGTAAGTGTACTTATAACAGTTGCTTTTCCCTAATGTCATTTTGATGTATCACATAAATTGTTCTAATTGTAAGAAATAACCCAAGGAGCAACAGATAGAGTGGACCTGATCTGTATCATACTGAGAGCACAGATGAGGCTGATGTCGCTGGTCTGACGACCAGAAGCAGCATAACCTCTGCTACAGCTTTATTAAGGCACAGTGACAAGCTGGACTCCACATGGCCCCGGTTTGAGCTTCTCCTGCATTAGGCTGAATTCTTATACATGAGAGGCACAAACTGGATGTGGAGTCCACAGGAGCTGAACTGAACTGTGGCTGTACTCACAGAGAGAGGCAGCGGATGCTCCGCTGAAGACGCTCAGAGTGTGAATGGTAATGACATGCAGCAGAAAATCCATCTTCTCAGCAGTGGCTGGTATATCCTTGAGTCCGCAGCAGGCAGATCAGTGCCAGTAAATAAGAGGAGACAGCTCCCCCGTCGCTGCTCTAGCATGAAGGAACAGAAGGAGTGTGATGCGTTCCCACATCGACTCCACTATGTCAGGTACATCCCAGCTCTCTCTCTCTCTCTTTCTCTCTCTCTTTCTCTCTCTCTCTCTCTCTCTCTCTCTCCAGAACTCTCTCTCTTTCATTCTATTTCTACCTTTATTGACAAGACAAAATAACTATGTAGAAGCTATGAAACATACCAGTCACAAACAATTTTGCCTCAAGCATATTTACAGTCTGTACATTCACCCCTCAGGGCACAAAAGTACCATATGCATAAATGAAATGGATCACCTGTTGTTAGACATTTCACTTTTTTTCATTTCATTTGAAAGAAGCTGTCACTTAGTGTCAGTATTGTCATTTTGTGCCACACAACAGCCCACAAAGCCATGGTGAGGGTAATATTAACCAAAAGCTATTTAGATTACAGTGTAAACTGATCCTTTGTTGTCTGAGTGATCAATATTGCTTTTCTTAGGTCCTATGTATGCATTTATAAAAAAATTCTGTTTATATTGACAAGTGTAGAGTATGTATATGTGCTTTGTGAGATCTAGTAAAGTAGGAGCTGAAGCATATACTGCAACATAAAATTCTTCACTAGCTAACTTGGTCATGTGATCAGGGTGCCAGTTACCTTTCATTCGAAGTATTGCTTAGTGAACTACATCTGTGCAGCTGTAGGGATTCCTTCTCACCGATGAACCAATATAGAGTTAAAAAATATATATAAAAAATCTGGGGAGGTATGTGCAGTTTGCCTGCATGTGTAAAGTTTGGCAAGAAGCATGGAGCAATGGGAAGAAGCAATCAGGAGGTGTGCAGAAACTGTTTTTCTGTAATTATATGAAAGAAAAATAAAATCCGCTCCAGGCTGGCCAGTTATGAGTAATATTTTTTAAGCTTTAAGCAACTGCCCTGGTTTTCTCATTTGAACTTTATATATTGCACAGTGCTGTGAATTTTCTACCTTCCTATTAATTTAATTTTATTTAATTTAATTTTATTTATTTATTTGATGTGCATTTGTCACACTTAAATGATCTATATCACCAAACAAATTTGTTGACAACTAGTACATACAAAATGCAGTTTATGATTTTATTTATTAAGGGAAAAGCTATCCAAACTTACCTGGCCCTATGTAAAAAAGAAGTTGCACCCCCTTGCTAAATCATGAATTAACTGTGATTAACTAAATTTTTTTGGAAAGTTGACTCTAATTTCACTTTCCATACCCAAGCAGTGTCAATCGTACAGTGACCTAAAAAAATTCAAGAACGGAACACATCATGTATCAGTCCGGAAAAGGCTTCAAAGCCATTTCTAAAGTTTGGGACTCTAGTGAACAACGGTGAGAGCCAATATCCACAAATGGAGAAAACTTGCAACAGTAGTGAACCAATAGTGAAGGAGCGGCTGGCCTACCAAAATTACTCCAAGAGCCCAACGATGCCAAAAATGGCATCCGAGGGAGAGTTAAAGGTGAAAGTCACTGGTGACTTAAAAAACACAGAGGCTCATCTCACATTTGCCAAAGCACATCACAAGACATTTGGACAAATATTCTGTGGACTGATGAGACAAAAGTTGAACTTTTTAGCAGATGTGCATCCAGTTACATCTGGTGTAAAACTAACACAGCACTTCATAAAAAGAACACTTGGGTGAATTGGCATAATTCATGGGACAATGAATTCTGTGCACTACCAGAAAATCTTTAAAGAGAATGTGCAACCATCAGCACGCTTGTGTTCTGCAGAAGGACAATGATCCCAAACACAACATCAAGTCCACTTCTGAATAGCTCAAAATAAACAAAATTAAGGTTTTAGAGTGACCTAGTCAAAGTACGAACTTAAATTGGAATAAAATGCTGTGGCATGACTTTAAACAGGCCGTTCATGCTGGAAAACCCTCCACTGTGGCTTAATTAAAACAATTATGTAAGGAAGAGTGGACCAGAATTCCTTCACAGCGATGTAAAGACTCATTGCTAGTTATCACAAACACTTGATTGCAGTTGCCGAGGGCAATAACAACCAGTTTTCTTTTTTTATTTGAAAAAAGTTGGGACACTGTCCACGTTAATTGAAGTTTATTCTACGCAGATTCCTGATATAGGATTTTAACTGCTTAACAATCTGAATCAAGACGCTTCAGATATTTTCAGTTGGTGATGCAGGAATGCAGGCAGTGCAATCTGGGACGTGGACTGTTCAATTATGAAGCCATGCTGTTGCCAGTGTGGTTTAGCATTGTTGTCCGAATGAAGCATATGCTGCTCTAAAACCTGGATATATCTTTTATCATTGATGGAGCCTTTCCTGTCCAGTCCATAGACACTAATGCCCCCCATTCTATCAGAGATGCAGCTGTTTGAAGAGAAAGCTAATAACAAGCTGGAGGGTTCCTTTCTTCTTTAGTCCAGAGGAAGCAATGCCTGTGGTTTCCACAAAGAATGGCAAATTTCTCTTGGTCTGACCACAAAACAGTTTTCCACTTTCCCACAAACCATCTTCAATGAGCTTTGTCCCAGAGTCTTCAGTCTGTTGATGATATTATGTACTGGGGAAAAGATATATTGATAGTTAAAAAATGAACTTATTCTATATTGTTTTATCTCAATTTAAATATTTTTTTTATGTTTTCTATATTTCACTGTGAATGAAATAGGGGTTACATATCTATATTTACACTCATTTACACTATTACTCTGGCTCTGGATGCTGGTGCTGGCAGCATCCTAATTTGATTCACAGTCTCTTTTTGCACATTTTACTGTGTTTATTTGATTGACAATGAAAAAAAGTCACTTTTTTGCTCATCAGTTGACAAACACTAACCCATAACGACTAAAATGTTTTACTTGGTGGACTCCAGTCAAGTTCTAGACACATCTCAAGAAAACATAAAGCAAAGATCCACCTAACCATAGCAAAAGGGTCTAGTTGTGTACATTTGACTGAAAAGGAAAAACTGGCATTACTGAAAAACATTTTCTTAGTATTGAAAAAGCTGCTCTGAATAATAAAAAGTTGAGATTATTAAGATTCTGACTTTTAAGTAATTTTCAATTTTAAAAAATGTGTGCCAGGTATAGGATATTGTCAGTGAACTGAAAAACAGTTTTTCCATTTTACAATGCAGTAAAATGTGCTGACGTGATGGTGGGCTGAATACTGGCTGTAGATATTATTTCAGTTTGTACTGATATCTGTCAGTGTCACATCTCAGTCTTTATTACACAAAACACAAACATAATACACATACTTTTAGATTCAGTATGACTTACACTTATGTTTACGTATGTTTGAACTGCTGTCATAATTCTCAGTTCAACATCCTGCCATGACCAAATTTGGTTTAATTGCTTCCCCTATGTCTGTGCCTCTCACTCTCCCTCCCTCTCTGATTTCTAAAGTGTTCCACCTGTGCTGTTGTCTTATAAGCTGTGCTCTCAGAACTCTTACTGCCAGATTGTGCCACTTCATTCTGAAGCCACCGTCCAGCCAGATCTTTGTGTATCCTTATTTTCGGACTATAACCTCGACCATAGGACCTGCACTGACCCTGGCCCTGACCCGGACCATGACCCTGACCCTGACCCTGACCTTGACTGCGACCTCTGCCTGCCACATACAGGTACTGTAATCTGCCTTTTGTTACTCTGACCTGTTTGCCTGGTACTTGGACTTTGATAAAGGATACTGGATAGTGGATGTTGGGTGTTTAGCTGTTGGAAATTGGATATCAGATACTGGACTGTACTACCTTACCTGATATATAGTGTATTGCTCTTGGACCAAACCTCACCTACTCTCTGAGCCTCTCTCCCTCTCTGAACTGTTGTTTGCTGGCCGCCATTGACTAACTCTTATCCAGACGCTCTCTTCTCTGCACAACTGCGGACCAAACCCATACCCACCTGCCTGCTGGAAAATGACTACACCCACCTTACCTTCCTGCTCCACCTCTCATCTACTCATGTCCGCTACCATCACTCACCTGTCCATCGGAGCATCTTACCACTTACCTCTCAGCTCCTTAGTTCCCGGTACAGCTCCAGAGTCTCTCCTGCACAGCATATCACAACCCAGAAGCATACCCACCATTGATTCCAGCTGGTTCGACTTGCCTCGACTCTACCTCGTTCAATAAAATATCTTTTACATCTTTAAAAGAGCATTGAGCCCTATTATCAAAACTTTACAGCTGCACAGTGAAGATGAGGCTTCTTTAGAAAGACAAACTCACTTTGTGCTCCATTGCTAATAAAGCACATGGATATTCACATCAATCCCAAGTATCCAAATCTTCAGAACAACCAGTAGTTCAAAATTACAAACAGCTGATTAGATGCTGCAAGAAAACACTGCAAGAAATGTAACAAAGGTAACAGATGTATTTAATTAAATTCAGGTTTATTTATATAGCGCCAATTTACAACAAAACTCATCTCAAGGCACAATGTAAGGCTTAAGACCTTACAATACAACTAAAAAATACAAAAGACCCATCAAATCCCCTTGAGCAAGCACTAGGCAACAGTGGAGACGAAAACCCTTTTTAAGAACCAACTGAACCAGGCTCTGGGTGGGCGGCAATCTGCTTCTACTGGTTGGAGTACGTGGAAAGGAAGAGAGAAAAGAACATGTCACACAACAATAAAACACTTGGAACACACAGCTAGAGAGAGATAAGGTGATAAAGAAGCCGTGTAGCTCAACACAGGGGGGTTTGTTTTCCTTTCTGCTTAGCTGGACACTGACTATGAGGCAGCACCTTCCCCTCAATGATATTCATATACAGGGGTTCCTTGCATGTGAAAACTCCTCCTCGATCATTTCCAACATTCTTGCAAGAACTAAACAGAGGGAACATTTCATTTACTCTAACCTTGTCTGCTGTATGTTGCTCAGCAGGTAGCTTTTCTCTGAACAGCTCCTAGAAATGTTGCTGACAACATACAATGAAAGTAAAGCTAAAGTAAAGTAGTGGCTGCAGGGGACTGCATTCAAACTTAAATGAGCTAATCTCTTCACCATTCACCTTCAGATCCTATTTCCTGCTGAAATTACACAAGATGTATTGCTTTCTGCTGTCTTTATTTTGATGTAGACAAAATTGGTGGTATCATCTGCATTAGTATCGTAGGCAGGCTGTGGTGCGGTGATTAAAATTGAATGGGTAGACAACCATTAGTAGACTTTCTTTGAAATAGGTGTTAAATAATGCAAATAAATGTGGTGATCATTTGTCACTAGAACACATTCACACTGCATCCAGCTGCAGTCATCTGTATAAATATGCTCCTCTGCTTTGGACTGAGCTCTACGCTGTCACAAAGAGCTCAAAGGAATAAGACAACAGTACAGCAGCACAAGAGAAATGCTGTCACCACGAGCCTTTTCATTCTAATCACATGGATTATTGAGCTTGTTTCCTGAGCTAATGTTTCTTTTTTTTCATTGGCTCTTCAGCTATTCCTGCTCTAATGCCTTCTCACAGTCTTTCTTTCCATTCAAAGATTCCTTTTATTCTTCCATCTGAATTGGCTTGCTTTTCATTCAGACCAAAAATGGCCACTTGGCAAATGTGCAACTGCTCCTCATTACAGAGCAGACTCCATCATGCAAAAACTGAAAGAAGATCAGATGCAGTGACTGTGTGGAAGCGGTTCAACAGAGAATACAAAGGTAACATGTAGTGGTGAGTGAAAATGGTGTTACTGCTTCCCAAATGAAAGCACAACTGAGTTCATCATGGGTCACCATGGGACAGTAGCACCGCCTGGTGGTCTTAATGTTGGAGTCAGCATGGGAAATTTCTAGGCTGGATATGATTGACAGGTATCAGAACACACAGGGAACCACAGGTTGTTGTGTGTGGAGCTATGTATCCGCAGTCAGTCAGTGTGGATATTGTCAGAGGGAGGAGAACATATATAACACACCGCATGGTAACGTTTAAGAGGATCTTCCTGGTTCTTCACTGGCACCATTTTGTAATTGTATTTCCTCATTATTTGTTAGGGGTGTAATGATTCTCCAAAACCACAGTTCAGTTCAGACTTACATTTTTGAGCCATGGTTTGGTTCATACCACAGGTCATGATTATGATGATAATGATGATGATTTTTCATGGGTTGGAAGCATTCAAAACACACCTGACATCTGTAGTGTACTGTCCCTGACAACATGGATGACATACTTTCTGTACAGACACAATTTTACTTTAAACGTAAAGCTTGAACACAAAGACAAGACGGTTCCGTCTGATGGAACTGTAACATGGGATATACAAACAATGGATCCTCAGTGTTGGTTTCTGAACTCACCTATAGTGAGTTAATAGCAATGTCTGGTCTTCGTGTGAACAGCTACTCTGGAAATATTTTGAATGGAAACAATGTTAAATACTTATTTTCCCCAGTGTATCTGAGTAAACTAATTTCTGTTGAATTCATGTGGGTCAAGGAGGACAGGGCGACTCATAAAGATGATTGCATGATGGTCCTTAGATATTAGCTGTAATGAAAGGTACAGATGAGTGCTGACCTTGTAATTACCTTTCTTTCTTATCACTACGCTGCAGCAGGATTACCCACTGGAATTTAACAGAGTGTGTGCTATTAGAGGGGCACTGTTACACATATATACAACCTGAGGGCGAATGAATCAGAATCACTGGAGGTAACAGTGAAGCCAAATGTTAGTTGTGATAATTGGGGATGAAAGGGTTCAATAAAAACATAGATGTTAATGTTGCCATCTAAAATAACAAGTGTTGGGCTTGAAGACTTGGTAGTAGTATGTTTAAAAAGTGAACATATTATCAACTAAATATTAAGCAAAAACTGCTAAAAGTGAAAATACTCATTATGCAAACACAAAACAATAGCAATCCTGTCCAGTTGTGAGAATAATGTACAGTGTATTATAATGAATAGCATAAAAGATGGTTAAAGTTCATCACTTTAATGCTACAGTTGGTAAAGGTGGAGATTTAAAAAGCTTAATGGTCAGTGTGTAGAGTAGGTGGCCTCCTCAACCCACTGACTGCATGGTTGGTGGTTCAAAGCTAGAATCCCTGCTCACAGGGACAAGACGAAGAACTTCCCAGCCACTGTGTGCCAGGAAGGCCTTTGAGCGTAAAAACCTGTGCCAATAGTCGGAAGATTCAAATTTCAAAATTACAGTTTTTCCCTCATTGACAAAATTATTGTTACCCCCAAAACAAGGGGCTGTTCACAAAACGGGGCTGCCAGCCTTCATGCACTGGGATGTACTGTAGAGGTGTGGATCATCTTACTTACCAACACATGAATCTATAAAATGGCATTTTCATAGTCCAGGTTTCATTTCATTGCATTGCTTATGTTATTTTTCATCTAACTTTCAGGATCCTGCACATGTTTCCAGATTTATTATGTTTTTATGACAGAAATTACCACAAACCTCTGCAGTAAAGGAGACAGCATCATATTAAGAAGAAGAAGCAGACAGGCTTTGTCCAGCACTGTGATATATTACAGACTGCCATACTGAGGGACATTTGTCACAATACCAAGTCAGCCACACACATTTCCCTGCTGTAAAAGCCTTTCTTCACCTGCTGGCTTCTCCTGCCAAACAAAGAGAGATATATTCTTTGTCACAGTTGGGCTTCAGCGCCTTGTGTTTACAGAGACGGAGCAGAGGGAAAGAGTTGGTTGAACAAGTTGTAGGTTTATGTGCAAATCTGTATATGTGTGTGTGTGTGTCTGAATAAATGCTTGTTGTGATGCAGAGAGAAGGTAAAAAAGATGAAACACCAGCAGTGAGTCGGAGCTGCTGGTTTTAAGGCGTCCATCCCTCATTATCCAGTGAAGACAAGCAACGCTTGTACTTTGACATGAAGCAGGTGGCTGTGCTTGTGTTAGATTCTGCTACGTTCATGTTCTCTTTAGTTTCTGATTAGTTTGTTCCTGTGGGTTTGCTGAATGTAAGCTCTTTCTTTCTGATCCTGAGTCAGTGGCAGAGAACCTGATGTTTACCACAAATATCAAAAGGGCTTGGATCTTCCACTGCTGTCAAAATCACTTTTAACAGATCATCAGTAAATATGACCTTTGTGAAGCTTGGAAAGTTCAGTCATTGCCATAGAAGGGAACGCACACTGTTGGTGGAAAAATATGCAGAGAGAAAGAGCAAGCAGCAGACCCTAACCTACTGTTTGAAAAGATCAGAGGAGACAACGAGCAGCTCCAATCAATAGAAAAAAAGGAAAATCCACTCATTAATCCAAGGATTGAGACTGGTACATCCATGATTATGTGAGACACAGGCTTTCAAAAAACCTAAATGCTGCAATTGATCCAAAGTTTAAAACTCTGGGGGATGTGCACATTAATTCCTCCATTGCCCTGAAAATACAAAGCTCTAATCAGAGATTGTGTTAACCGAATATTGTCCTTCACTGATGGAATTTTTTTAGTAATGACAGAATAATCTGAAGGCTATCTGTCATTTTGACAGATTATAACCCTCAGGTCAATCAGCCGTAACTGTAAGTAATTCACCCGGTATGGATATTAATTACCTTTGTCTTGCCTTTAATATCACGTGCATGACCTTGTTGTCTAACTGGCTTTAGCTGGTTTGCTTTACAAGATGAAGCTCTGTGGCATCACGCCCACACAGGCAGAGATGCAGATCTTTATGAGGTAATGTGGGCACCACTCACATGTGAGTATGTCTGTGATAAACACTGGTCACAGAGGGGTGCAGCTGTGCCACTGATGCAGAAAGAGTACATGATGTGGGATTTCATCCAGTGAAGCAATGCAGGATTAGGAAATGACACATTCAGAGATTGACTGCAAAAAGTGAATTGGAAAAAAAAAGATAACAATTTGATGCATTTAAAGCTAAAGTATGCAACTTTTTTTAGTAGAGAAAATAATGTATTTTATTGTGGAGACATATTCTCACAGACTCACAGAATAGTGCGGCAGTGGTAAAGAAATATTAGCTTCTAAAGGTTTCTGAGCGAGGCTCTCACTCCCAACTGTCAGATCACGTCAATGGTTTCTAATTTATTAGTAAGTTTATTAGTAAGATCAGCTTCTTATTTATTGCAATTTGATGACTAATATCTGAAGGGCTGTGCAGAAAGGGATGGAGCATAGCAGACAGTAGAAGAGCTCAGCGAAGGGGGCTGGTCAGAGCAGAGTGCATTGATTCCAAGTCACACTTGTGCTGGATTAAATTGCATATTGTAGTTTCAAACTTGTCTTGTAGTGTCTTGAAAAATTTTTTATTAAAATGACATGCTGACTTTTGTTAGAGGAAAGGTCATAAAATCATTTACATTGATGTCCATGCATTTCTCAGGAACGTGTAGAGCCAGTTAAAGGCAGGAGCTCATTAAATGTGTAAATGTAAATTCTTCTTGACTGATTTTTTTCCTGCCTTTTACCTCACTTATAAGTTGCTTTGGATAAAAGCTAATAACTAAATGTGAATGTAAACTAAAATTCAAATGTATGAGAAAATAATGATTCCACTGCTGGAACAAAAAACATAACACGTTCAGACTGAACATGTTCAGTCTAACATGTGGAAATCTTCTCCATAATGGCAGTGGTTGATCAAATGAAATATGTGAAGGGTTTGATGTGATATTAGCAGACAACCACAGCATCCTTTGAGTGTATTCTGTTGGAAAACGTAACTAGAATACTGACTACCAATGATCTTTGAGCATATATGTAACAATCTGTTCATCTGAGCTGTAAGTTGGACAGGGAGAGATACTGCATAATACTCAGATGCTGTTGTAAGTAAATAACTATGGTGTTGTAATAAATAAATACGAGGACATTTTCAGATCAACATGGCTATCTGGAATGAAAAAACTGTCTGTGGTGAGCCAGAGCGGTGTGAAAAGGTTAACAAATGCTGACACGTCTAGGTTTTTCACTTTCCCTTCAGACTACTGCCACCTGCTGCTTTTGAGAGTTATTTCTTCTCACGCAGATGCAGAGCTGGCCAGTTAGCACTAGCTGTCTGTCTTGTGATGTGTTTAAGAGCCACTTTTTTGGCTTTGAAAGCAGTTCTTTAATGTTTTCTCTGCCCTTGAGGTCAGAGGTGTCAGGACTATAATTGGCCATTCCAAAACATCACATTTCTTGTGCTTGAACCATTCTTTGGTTGAACTTGTTTTGCTGCATGATCCACTTTCTGCTGAGCTACAGTACCTTGACATTTCCCCAGATGGTGAACTCAGTGGAGCAGATAAAGAGGTAGATGTCCTGTATATTGCACTTAAGCACTGGACAGAAATCTAGCTTCTAAATGTTTGCTCATTTTGCTCAGTGTGTGTTGTATAAATACTGCAATACTGCAGGTCTGCTCAGGTTCATCGTATCACTTTAACTATATGTGAATGTTTTGTTTAAAGCTTGTACCTACAGGTCTGAGACATTCTAATGGTGGCTGACATGACGCTTTTGTTAGAGAAAAGGTCATAGAATCATTTACATTGATGTCCATGCATTTCTCAGAAACGTGTAGAGCCAGTTTAAGGCAGGAGCTCATTAAATGTGTGTAAAATACAAACATTAACATGTTGGTGCAGAAGGAAGCCATGCCCTGGGGACTGTAATTATCCACAGGCAATTTAAAAACAGTCTGTCATGCTAATGATTAGACCACAAGACTGACTTCACCTACCTACCGACATTTTTTTTTTTTTCCTCCTTGCACCACAGGAAGCACACATCTGTGGATATTCAGTTCTAAGAGCAAACGACTGCTCTGTTTCCTATCTCATCATGCTGCAGATTCTCAACACCGTCTATATTCATCACATCTAGCACGTCTAACATTTAAAGCACTATTGGTGATGACAACATTCAAACTTTGGCCATTTTGCACAATCATCAGATAAAGCCACAGCTGAAAGAAAATAAAAATACACCATGGGCACTGTGGTACAGAGACCAGCAGACACTCTGCAGCTAATGAAGCTTTGCTTTGGTTTAGAGCAGCGTCTCACATTCAACTCCAAGTGTGATCACTCAGCAGGCACATGGTTGCTTCAAATGACTGTTCCAAGCAAGAAGATGCTCCTTTCTTGCTGATGACAGCACTATATAAACTAGTTTCCATTATGAACAGATAGTGTGATTTGCCAGTGTCAGCTTCTCCTGTGTTATATCCCCAGTTGGGAGCTTATTGCCATCCTCAATTAAATCTACAGATCACTGTGGTGGTGGTGGACGGCTTCACTGAGAAAACTGCAGCATTCAACCACTTACAATACTGTGTACAGATTTAGAATCTGCTGCATTCCTATACAATGTCATAATTTATTGAGATGAGAATAGTTGTCAGTGGTGAGTTATATATCCACCTTATTATCTCCTTTAGTGTTTGATTTTCTCCATTAATAGTACACAGTACACCTGTAGAAGAAGTTACTTCTTCTGCTGCTTCTTCAAATAAAAACTCTGGCTCCAACTTTGTGAAATTGCATAGTAAGAGTTTTCTGCATAACTTTAGCATCACACAGTCAGTGGGTTATATCAAACTGTTTCTGTTAATGTCTTAAGTCACTAACAACAGATTTATTGAATGCACATAAAAACAAGGGAAAGTTTTAGGTGCTAAACAAGTTCTTCTGACAGTATAAAGAACAGAATTCTAGCCGGAGGTGGTTAAGCAATACTTTGTTTCTGTTATATTCCTTTTACTTCACTACAATTCAAACGGAAATATTGTGCTTTTTACTGTACTACATTTATCTGACAGCTTCAGGAACATTATTCTTTTACAGTACAAATTCTGAATGCATAGTGTGTGGGGGCCTGAGAGTGGAACACTTTGGCATATGGCTGCAGACAGGGCTCAAACCTCTGACCCCTGGGTTGAGGGGTAACTGCACTACCAACTACACCACTGCCACCAACTACTTCCATGAACTAATAAAAGATGGTATATTATTGTTCACAGGT
>OMLM01008998.1:0-27820 GCA_900302695.1 Helostoma temminkii | reverse complement strand
AAAAACAGAGCAAAAAAAAAAAAAAAAAAAAAAATAGGGTGGTGAAGAACCACAGTTGGCTCCCTTTCTTTTAAGTTTTTAAGAGGATTTTCTGGCTAAAATTTATATTCTAAAAAAAGAAGAAGAAGAAAAAGAAACAACATCCTTCTCCCAAACTCCACCCCCTGCCCTGGGATTCTGCTGTATCATGCTAGCCATACCACTCCCTTGCCGCCCCATGTACAATTTTCTAGATCCACCACTGCCAGAAACCAAATATCAGTTTGTGTTGACGGAAGTAGTGCTGTTTTTTATTTATGTATTTTTCCTGATCTGATTGCTGCTAAAATCTTAAGCAAAACAAAAACACGTGCATAGTGTACATGATTAGATTTCAGTTGTTTTTTGTTTGGTATACTGCAAATACCATAATTTAACATAAAAAACCCTAATTTTTCCTCTTTAGCCTTTAATAGAAGAGTGAATGGCAACGTCTGTAACCTTTATTTAGAACATCAGTGTAGATGATGAGGAGGAGAACAGCGGTACACTATTACTCCCGATGATCTTCTCCTGTAATTTTATTCTTTTCATTGCTTATGCATGAAACATGAATAAAAGGGTGCAGTCAGTTTTTCTGTAACAGTAGTGTGTAGTGTTATGGGACATGCAGAGTGGGAGCAAAACAACATTGAATAATTGATTGCCACTAAAAGACGTGGGCATAGCTATGTATTATTCAGACTGCTACATATTACTGTCTACCTTCCCACAGTAAATAAAACGGGGGGGCAAAAGCAAAACATCTGTTACCATTTAAGAAATATGCCTAGGACATGGCTCAGACATTAATAGGAAATCAAAAAGGTATAAATGAAACAAAGTGATGGACACAAGGAGACAAACCATTGTATATGTTGTTTAATTAAACCCCAACAAATGCTTTACAATGTCACATTATTCTCCACTAGACATAGACACTGCCTTAACAAACGATTAAAGCATCTTGTCAGGAGACTAGTTAACCTCATCAGTCTTTCATTCTTATTTCCTTTGTAGCTCTTCTTTTATTATGGATTATATGTTGTCCTATATCTCAGCAAGATATAGAATTAGAAATTCTTATTGCTTTGACCCATATTTTGCCTTTGCAATTAGAGGTCGATGATAAAATGAATAATTGAAGTATGTGAACAAATTTTGAGGACAAATTGAGGTGTTAGGGCATGTCTCAGAGGAGCTGATGGGCTTTCTATGCTGCTTTTCTATGGTTGAATAGCTACATCTTACCTCTGTCCATCTGCAGTACATTTACTGAAACATGATAATCTGCCAGAAAGCAAGTGGCTACATATCTACAACATTGTACAAATCGTGTTTCACTGCTGCTGGGGAGAGTGTACAACAGGCATTAAAATTCAGCTGGTTGTAGCTGACTGGCAGTATGGAGGGAAAAGAGAGGTCACTGGTTTGACTTTATATTTGTCTGTGTCTGTTTTCGTCCTCCGATGTCATAACAGTGTGAAGGATGTAATTTGTTCTGCCAGCTACTTATTCAAGTCCCTCAAGATCTTATTTTTCTGTCTCTGGAAGGAAAGCAGCAAATGAACAGCTCTGTAAACTCAAATTTGTGTAAAATGTGAAATATTTAACATTTCAATAAGCAGTTTGCTGTTCTGTCAATATAATTAGAAACATCTCCATGTCCCATTCAAAAATCATTTTCTAAATATAATGTGCAGTTTGTTTGCATTAAACCCTACACTGAAAAGTATTTAGTAGTTAATCAGTAAAAATTTTATTTCAAAAAGTTGTAATTACCCCTCCTCTGAAATTAAAGTGATAGTTGACAGGGTGTCAGTATAAATCCAAATATTTGCTTCCACCCTGACAGCTCATTTAAAGCACTAACTGCACAGCATTGTGGGTGAGTGAAGCTCAGAGCTTTACTAATCAAAGTTTAGGCGTGTTTAGGCTAAACAGTATATGTACTGTAAGCTAAGGCATTGTGTTGTTTATGTAGTTTTTGTAGTTGACAGATAATACAGTTATAAAACTGTAATGCTGTTAAATTATTTGGCATCATTATTTGTAACAACAGGAGCATCAACCAAAACAGGCCTATTACAGTTCAGCAGCACCTAGCAGCTCTGGTAAATTCTACATATTTGACATAACATTGACGATGCAGTTGTCTTACAGGACATAACCCTGCATATGGTGCGTATTGGGGTTTTCAGATAACTGAGGAGGCTTCTCCTACACCAGGAAGCACTAGCTCAATCATCTGTGGGGAGAGTGCGGAGGAGGTACTGTACAGGAAGAGGAATGATGCTGTGGAAATGGAAGCAAAGTAGAGCTTTTTTTTTTACGATTAACATTCATTAGAGTCTTCAGTTCTTCAATAGGCTGCATAGCAACTGCATTTTAAACAGATTCTTGCCAAAAGCTACAGTTGCCTCTGGTTGTAATGGAGGGATATATTCCCACTATTCTACCCAACAGCTAAGGATTAATCCCAGAGAACAATACTGTACTGCTGCCTCTCTCCAATTATCGTCTCATTAAACACAGTTTCCATGACCTCTGATGATGAACCAGATTATTCAGTTTCATTCAGGTCAGTGCTGCCAGGTGGTCGGACTTGTCTTATGATAATGCCGACCTTCCTTAACTGAAGGTTACTCAACAAGCTAAAACAGAGCAATTTCCTATGTATACTAAACTCTTAGTACACAGTCACTGCATGGGCCAGGCTGCACTTTGAATTAACACTGTATCCGTGTAAGGGCTTTAATCATCTTTTAAGCGTTTGTAGCTCCTGCAAACCTTTTACACTCCTTTACACTTACACTCCCTTCAAGAATAAAGTTAATTAACTTCCTTAAACAACAAACTGTTTTCACATCAAAATTGGATATGAGAGCATTTTGTGAGCAACTTGCATCATTTAATTGGGGGTGTGATTAAAGAAATGTAATGTTTATTATTAAAGTGAAAGTGGGTGGTGGAGTCATACTGGAGTGCATTATATCAAGAGATTATTAATTATAAATATTACGACCTCCTCTTAATATAACTCAATCCAGTATGATTCCACCATCCACTATGACTTCAGTGATAAACATATGGAATAATTATCACCTTCAGACAGTTCTAACTTAAAAACTAAGAAATTATAATTTTGGAAAAGTAGCATTCACAGCAGAGCTGCTGTATTGGATTGCATGCGCAGTGTACTGTCATTTCTAAAAAGCATGTGCAGTGTACTGTAAAATACTTTATGTACTTCATTCCACTTCAATCAATCAATCAATCTTTTATTTATAGAGCACAGTTCATGGAAATGATGTTCAAAGCGCAGTACAAAACAGACATCCTTCAGCGGGATCATAAAAATCAGTCAGTCAATCTGTAATTCAGTCATTTACAGCTAAATTTCATATCCACTTAATATTATATTCCACACTCTCTACAGACAAGACAGCATTTAACCCAGCCTGAGTAGGATGTGCTGTATTTATGGTGATGAAAAAATGTACACTGTAGCATCAACTTAGGTAAATATAGCATTTTCATTTTAATGTAACATTAAACTGAGGTGTGATGTTACATTTTTAAAATCTGAACAAGGCCCCCAAAGTCTTTGACGTTTTGAAGGAGAAAAAACGGAGGAATAGAAGTTTGATTTGATTTGATTTTTTTTAATTTTATTTTCAAAATCTTTTCTGAAAATTGTCTTTATCTCTCTTTTTTAATCAAGGCACATTAAGAAACAACAACATTTAATTAGCCAACACGTATATTACATTTATCACTAACATCAACATTTATCACATCAGACCTTGTGGAAAGACTGTTGGAGTACAGATACTTGATGGGCCTGCTGAGGACATAAGCTCTGGTTTAGCAGTTTGATAGTTTGAGCAACAAACAAACATTTTCCTTGAAGGCAACAGCTGATCCTCAATTAAAACATGTGAAGGGTCTGATATGATATTAACAGCCAAAGACAGAAGCCTTTTCATGTATCCTGTTTGAAAGCATGACTCCAGTGATTTACCAGTGATCTGTGAGCAGATACTTAACAATCTGTTCAACAGAGATTTAAGTTGGACAGAGACAACTGCGCCGTGCACAAATACCATATTGCATATCTGATTGAAAAAAAATAAATTATTAAATATGAGTATATAAAATATGCCATTACCTCTGTCTCTTTGATTATAAGTGAGCTCCTATCAAACCACCCCACTAGCCTGTGATACTACAAAATCATATGGGGGATTAACTCTTAATTAGTTTTGTCCCATAAAAGCATTGGTTTAACTTTATTAAATGTTGATGTGAAATATAAGAAAATATGTGGGCTGTCTATAGACTAAAAATAGGTTGCCACAGGCAAATTAAGTCACATAGACAGTCTGGTCCTGTGCCCTTTCTATGATGCAGATGTGATCCACATCTGCCCAACAGAGATTTCAGTTCTATCAGAATTTTTAATGTCACCATCTGAAACAATGTCTTTATACCTAGAGAAGAAGCTATTCAAATCATTTACAAATTGTGCCTCATGGTTCACCACTAATGTCTTCCTTGTGGGTGACAGTCCAGTCGTGCCCTTTGGCTCTATGCTTTTAAGAGCCTTCTACAGTTGTAGCTTATGCCCTTTTTTGCCTCCCATAGTTTTTCATTTAAATCTTTTTCCACTTGCTTTAATTCTATTTAGTCATTGTTCTTGAACACTTCTTTATCAAATTCATCATATTTTCCACATCCTTAGTGACAAAATGATTGTTGTTAAGATGGATTCTTATTGGAATCACTGACTGTACACAAAACTCTATACAATCTGTTGTTAATTTCCTTTAAGGAGCCATGATAGAATAAAAGCATGTCTATACTTTCAGATGACCAAAGTCTAATAACCTTTATATGTTGGTACATTATTATCTGTATTAGCAATTGGTGGTCTTATCCTTGCGACATATGCTACCTCTACATTTAAAAAAAACATTTGTCCATTTTACATTGGTTCAGATCTCTGATGATAATTACTAGTGCCTCTGGATGCTGTTGCTGCAATGCATGGGCATAGTCTGCAACAGTGGCTGCTGCATGGGGCGCTTTGTCACTAGGAGGTGCGTAAATAACAGGCTCATCCAAACTCCCTGGACAAGTAGAATTGTCTTAAAATCACATACGAGATTTCAATGTCTCTGTCACAAAGTCCCACATTCACTGTATACTGAGAAAACAACCTGTCATTTATATAGAGAAGAACTCTTCCATTTTGCTGTTTATTGACCTCAGGTTTGTGAGGATCATAGGTGAAAGCCTTGTGTGCCTCTGTCGCAGGCGCCTCTCGACACCACTTCTCCTTCCTCATTTCTTTTGCCGACCAGATCTCCGCAGCTCGAGTGGAATATGTTCGAAAAGCCTCAATGTTGAACCCTGACCTGTGCGGTCAGGGTGAACAATGAGGAGATTAACTGCTCCTGTTAGTAATTTTCTTTTCAGCACCAGTGTTTTCTTAAGGCTGCCACAGGCACTGAAGCTGATATTAGGTTAAATCATCCCTTTTCTTAACTAATAAGGTTTAGGATGAAATTAGCACCTAGCATGAAACACAGCAGCTGATAGCTTATGGATCATTGATCTGGTTAACTTGCAGAATTTACTGTATGTGGTCTATCACAGTTAAAACGGTTCACTGCTCCGAATCCGTTCAATCAATTCATATCAGTGTCATATTTATCAAAACTTTTCTGTTTGTGTCTTTCAAAAATCCCCTGCAGAGGTTCTCTTCTGCCAATCAACTAGGGAGACAGACAGCCTGAAACCCGGTCAGTACTTTTATGAGGAGAAAAGGCCAGTGACCTTCACGCTTGGTGGGGAATGCCTAGCTGGTAAAGACCATCAAAGTAGAAAAACATGGTCACTAGTGTGTGTGTGTGTGTGTGTGTGTGTGTGTGTGTGTGTGTGTGTGTGTGTGTGTGTGTCAGTGCATAGAATAGGTCTTGGCTAAAATGGCCTGATTGTGCTTCTCTACTATCTCATTGTCAAAAAATCAATTCTGGCCTGTCGCTCACATGAAGACCCATTTTGAGTAAGCTTCATCCTTTGGTGCAGCGTAATGTCAACATTTGCCTTGCGTTCTGTGTGAAGCACATGAAATTTTAATGATGGAATTCAAAGTCGACACACTGACAACAAAAATAAATGTGAAACCTCTGCTTTCTTTTTCACCCAGTGCAAATGAAAAATAGGTGACAAAGTGCTAGGCAAGTGCACCACTGCTGATTTAGAGCCATTTATTGATTTTATACATATATAAAATGCATTTGCATCATCTGTTTAAGGGGCTGACAGTTCACTTTGAAAGACTTACTGTCATAAAGTGACAATGAAGATATAAATAATTGCAGATTCAGCTTCAAGCTGGCAAATACATGGTCCCGCTTTTTCAGTTTGTGTCAGATGGTCAGCCATTCTTCATCAGTACTGTTAAAGGACACATTTAATTAAAGCAACAAAGGAAATATCTGAACCTTCTTCCAAAACATTATCAGGGCAGATAACACTAATGTTTCTCTGCATGCACTTCTAAATTTAGCTAAAGGAAATTTAGTTACAACTTATATGATCAGGTAGACGGTTATGTAATATAAGCAACCTAGTGAAGCATGTCTTCTTTCAAATATGGAATTTTGTTGTTTCGTGATTAGGAGAGTATCAACACTTGGTCTAAATATTGTTTCAAAGGCTGTCCCACACAGCCAAGATAAGTGTCTGTAGAAAACACTAGTGCACAAAAACACAATGAGAGTGTATTGCCAGGAGTGGGAGGACTGTGTCAGTAATGACATAAAACAGCCAAAACGCTGCCCCGTGTGGCCTGAGCGATAAAGCCTCTTCAGCATGCCAGATTGCTCACTATGCCCACACTAATCCTTGTCGTATTCATTAGCTGCCAGAGAGAGCCCGAGTGGGGGACTGTTTGCCACTACATCCATGTAAAAAAAAGTGTGCTTTGAGAATATGTCAACTTTCCCTTATTTTGTAGATGTAACCCTGAATCCTCCAGCCAAGTTCTCACTCAGATGAATTGTATTCTGGCAATACAAAGAATCTAATTTACAGGAGGTGTTCTGCTGACTCACCGTGTTGAGCTGGAGGACGCCTTGTCAGTGCAATTATTTTTAACAGATATAACATAAGATCAGGAAACACAATCATGACATTTATACATGAAAATAATTCATATAGCAGAGAGATTGTTTTGATTTATTACTATATTTTTTTTTTCATAATGAATCATTAGAGATGTCCGTAGCTCTGTAGCAGAGCTTTTCAGTTTTGCGCACAGAACAGTCCACATGGTGTAGGAGACACTGCACTCACTTCATGTCGCTGTGTGGTTGCTGACAGCGCGTAAGTCTTGAACAAGCTCCAAAATGCACTGATTGTTCATGTTGCACGTCAACCAGCAGGAAGACAGCAGCTGTGAGTGTGGCTCATGAGTTTACCAGAGTTTTGGACTGAATCCACTTTTCCCCTTGTACAGTACAATTAATTAATCCCACACTTATAAGCCTTTTGAAATCACAGTGTTTCATTCAATATAAACTGTGTTATTCCTTGATGATTACACCAACACACACATGTTCATGGGCTGAAATTGTGTGCACTGAACAGGGTATGTAGGCAGTGGATGGATAAGAATTTCTATTCCTCACTCAGAGAGTTTAGGCATGGCCATACTGCAGTCTTGTGGTGTGAGCACAGGTGAGTACTGGAACGTCACTGGAGGGGGACATAGACTGATGCTTCCTGGTTTTGAAAAGCTACTCTGTGCAAGATCGGCCCACTCGCCCATACTGTCTGTGATGTGACTGCATGGAACTTATCAGAGAATGACATCAAGATCTGCAGAGAAAAAACATCATCTAATTCATTCATTTTAAAAGACCTACTCACGTGACTGTTTCACATATTCACCAACAACTCTCTTTTTTTGGCCCACAGTTTTTCTGCCAAGCTCTATGAAATTGTTTCTGGAACAACCTGCCGCTAAGATCCCTCAGGATGGATTTCCCATCCTCGTTAGGAACAACCAAACTATTTTGAGTTGCGATACAGAAAGGTTACACTATTAATTATTTTTTTTATCAGAAGGCCAGGTTTCAGTTCAGCCAATCATTAAGATTTTAAGGGGTTGATCAAACTTAGTAGAGACTTTGTGTTTGTTGTTCGGAAGCAGTTAAGCTAATAGTTATGGTCATTTCCATGGAAAACTTAAACTTTACTGTAGCTCAAATGCTGGCATTTGGTCCAGAGCAACATTGTAAAATATATCTTGCCAAAACTGTAATGAAAGTTTGTGCAAATTATCATGTTGTAGAAGATTCCTATTATTTTTAGTGACCTTCCCTCTAGCACCCCGATCACAGAAAAATACACGCTTGGACACAAAAAATATCAATTAGATGTGAAATTACCTGGCCTCAGGGGCATCTCTACCACTTTTACAATAAAAAACTCAACTGTATTGTGTTAACCTTCATTTTCATTGTGGGACTTCATGAATGCTGTAGGGCTGGGGCCCCAAGCTGTGCCTCAGGCTTTTTGGTCTTTCTACCAGTGAGAGGGATAAAAAGCAGTAAATGAGCTTGTGGAGTGAAAGGGATCACACTAACTTTCAAGGTTGTGTGAGCTCAGGTGTTCACCACATCAGCATCTAAAGAGAAAGGCCATTTAGGAATATGGATACTGTATGTCACAGTTATTCTTTATGTTTCATCCATAGCTTATTAAAGCCATGAATATGTCACTGATCATCAGTCATGCAGAAGAAAGTGATCACGTGATTATGTAAAACACCGTGTAAAAAGAAGCTGATGGTGCTGCTACTACTGGAGTTCACATTCTACTGGTGTTAAAAATTGATGTGATCAGATTCTTGTTTTGAAAGGTTTATTTTCCATCAGAAAAATGTGCAGATGTACTGACATTTAAACCACGACACAAAGACACAATGTGATTTGTGATGTATGTTTATTCTTCTTACCAGTCTTCTAACCTCGGGCCTCAGCTCAGTAAGCTGACAGACAGCACGGCGTGATAAAGTAGAGCTTTCATTATAGTGGTGCAGCTTCCAATCCGAAAGACTTCCCCAAACCCACTTGTGTGTGTCCTTGTTAGTCAAACCAAAAATGAAACACCATTAGTTATAAGTGTCGATTAGTCTGCCGTTGTCGTTGTTGTTGTTGTTGTTTAGGCCTTAGCTTCAGTGCTGACGCAAATATTGTGCAATAATTTTACACATCATAGCTGCAGATTAGTTACTGTGCATTAATGTTCATGGTGGTTTATGAAGGATAATTACTTGGCGTATCAGGCTCAGAACAGCATGCAAATGAGCAGAGTTCATTAGAGGCATTAGAACACGTTACCCAATTATGGCATTCTGCTTGGCTATGCCAATGACACGGACACATGGCACAATTTGGATGCACAGCTCTGTTGCCTGTTTAAATTACTTCTGCTAAATATATAATGGTTGAATGAAGAGCACGGAGGAAAAACAAAAGCAAGCTTATAATAATAAATAAAGACACCATGTGTCTATAATGTTCGTCAGAAGTTATAGTAATATTAATACCATGCAGTATATTAATGTGTATGCTCAAGTATGGAAAACTATTGTACATAAGTGATAATGATGTCCTTTCTTTTTCAAATGCTTATTGTTCAATTGGCAAAATGAAAAGCAAGTTACTGCATGTTTCCCTCCACTGAGGTTAAGGGATATAAATAATATGAGTTGCATCACCATTAACAGCTGGTGGCAGCACTGCAGAAGAAGAGGAGATAGCAAAATTAAACAATATAAACATGATGGAAATTTTACATTTCTGTTTGTTGAGTCCAATTTGATATTTGTGTTAAATTTAAAGCTATTTTCTCATGACATTTGGTTGAATGGATGGATGGACAACCTGAAAACATAACACCTCTGGCCATGGCTGTCACCAGCACTGACCTTCACTTTCTGGTTGCTGTCTGATTTTTCCTCTTTGCTCCCCTGGTCTTCCCTTTTCAATGGAAAAGTCCACCAATGACCTGTTCATTTCCTCCACCTGTGTTTGAGACAATTTAAGCTACCCTGTCTCAGCTTCCCATTGCCAGATTGTCTGTTACCATCCTGCAGCCTAAAATCTGTCTGAAGACCCTGTTGATACCAACCTGTGTGTAATCCCGACTTTGCCTCAGCCTGCTCCTCTCTCCCTCATCCTCTCTGTAATTACCATTTAGAATATTCTGGGCCTTGGACTGTTTCTCTGCTGAGCTGGATTCTAGACCTAAGTTGTGTGCTGGATAAGAAAACCTTTGTTCTAAAAACTCAATGATTTCTGATGTCTCTTTGTGTGTCACTGGCTTGTACATTTGAGGACTTGGACCATTTATTTCTTATGGTGGCTGGTTGGTTCTCACCTGCTTTATCTGCAATGGCTGTCAGCCTCTCTGTGCACCAACTCCTCAACTCACCTGAGCTTTGCCACCTTCTCTTATGTCTTATTGTCCCTACTCACCTGTCTGTCCCCTCAGCCTGGACTGCTCACTCCTGCAAGAGCAAGCTGTTCCCACATTCATTACTTATTTTTTGTAAGTAAATTTGCTCAAACTTTCCCTCTGCTTTTTCTGGCTCATATTATTAAAAATCCACAAGAGTTTTACATGAGGGTGTTTTATGAGACCCACTGTGTATCACAATTCATCTACATTAGTAAACAAATAATCAGAAAATTCCCATTATATGACTGATTGTGTTTCTTTAGTGCAATTCTGTGCCGGTTCTGTTTCACGTGTTAGATTTAGTGTCTGATTATTTCTCAACAATGTGTGATCACATTTATAGCTGAGCAAACAAGGTTTATTTAAGCAGTATTTAACAAATTAAATAAATGTCTAGTGTGTAGAGTGTACCTCAAGTAATTACTACTTTACTGCAGGGAAACACACTCATTAGCAATACAAACAGATACATGAAAAGAAATGTCTGTCTGCATATTTTAGCCATTTCCTGTAAACTTGGATGTAGAGAAATGCAAACACACATGGATTTTGTATCAGGTGTGAAATTGTAAATGCCATAAATTTTTCCACTGGGTCTGCAGCATAAATAACAAATATCTAATATTGTAGTTTAATGATTATCATAAAACTGAAGAACAAGCAGAGCAAAATCTGTGGTGAAGTTACGGATCAACAGACAGAGAGAGGCACAGTGACAGGTTTATGCCAGACTGGTCTCTAAAATGAAGAAATCATCTTTGTGTGTATGAAATGAAATTTCAATGTGTTTGGAGGTAATGTTGTGGAATTAACAGGGAGATGCAAGAAGATGAATGAACAGTTAAAACACAAACATGCAGGATATATGAAAATAAGAATTTGACGTGAATATGATAATACATCTGCTGTGACAGCTGACAATTCTAGGAACTACTAGAAGCATTCGTGAAACTACACACAGCAACAACAAACACATTAAAATAATATATAAATAGCTTCTCAGTGAGAAGCTTATTAAAATAATAATCTCATATTTCAACCACAGTAATGAACAAAACTAGGCTGAATAGGAACCACTAGATGCACTTTCAATTGACAAGGACAATGGGATTCATCATCATATGACTGCAGATGTGAACAGCTTCTGCAGTTTAATAACAGTTCATGAATCTGTCAGGACTTTTCTTAAGGTGTAGTTTTCTCTCTTTTGACGCCAAAGTGCATGTTTTCACAAACTGACCCTGAAACTATCATGTTTTTCTTCTGGTCAAATTTTTTCCTGCTGGTTATAAAGTACCTTTAGAGAATGCATTTGCCCTTTTTTGTTAACAGCTATTTCAATGTTTCAGATTTAATAAAGCATTAATTAATGTGATTTTTGATTACATCACAAATTTACATATTTGCTGTAAACTGACGTATCTACGTCATCTATGCCATTGTTCTCATACTTCCTTAAATATTTTGTGTCCGTCTGTAGGGCTTAAAAAGGTAGGCTGCGTGGGAGCAGACACGGGCCTAATCCTCCCCTGATGAAACGGGAGGATTCATGACCGTCTGTTCTTAGCAGTAAAAGAAGAGGAAAAGTTTTGTTTTTGCACAGTGCGAGAGGTAAGACATGAAGTCATCTAGTGTGGAAATGATAACGAGTGAGTATATCTCCAGCCTTAGGGGCACAGACGCATCAGTGAGGGATTAGCTAAGGTCAGACATGGCAGCAAACACTGACACAGATCATCTATTACAAATATGAAAAGAAAGCAGTTTGCCACATGCGGACTCAGTATGGTGACTCCTCTGGGCATGAAATCATGTTGTTTAAGGCACTGAGCAGCTGCAACAGGAGCAGGTAAAGACCTCGCTCAAAGGCACCTCACCTCAGAGACAAGAGATCGCAACAGCATCCCACATACACCATTTATTGTTTGTTTGTGATCTTTTTGTATTCTAGCAACACCTTGCCATTTACCCTATGGCTTGGTTCTAGACCTCCTAGAATCCCTGCCCATATCTCAGTGAATTAAATAGGTACGTTGTTGTACGCATCCTCAGCAGTTTCCCTTACTGAAGAAAAACTTTCTACGTATGTGGGTTTAAAAATGACTTATAACGTGGAATAAATTAATGTATTAGGGCTTACTCAGCAAAAATGACACCTGAAACAGATACTAAAACTCTCCGTCCATCCATCCATTACCTTAACCACTTTTCCTATTAAGGCTTGCATGGTTACTGGAGAAAATGATAAACGATAAAAATAGTCTCAAGTCAGAAGTTTCCATCAAGACTTGTGCCATGACGGTTAAAAATTTGCAGGTATTGATTCCACATGAAAAGTTAGACTCAACTTTCGCAGTACTTCAGATGAATTCTTCCCTCTCTTCACCCTTTGACAGAAGCATCTCGTTTAACCAGACTTATCACGCTCATTAGATAGGACAGGCCCTTTCCATGTTTATATGCCCGGCTCCTGGCTGCAGGTTAATGAATAATAATAAATGATAACACACTAATGATTATGCTTGGAGGGCTTAGCATGACAGCCACTTGGTCAAAGAGGAACACAGCACCCAAGGGCAGGAGAGACAGAGGAAACTGAAAGGGAAAGACATTATCCTCCTTTATCTTCAGGATCATCAAGAGTCCTTGAGCCAATTGGATTATTCTGGAGACATTATAAACAATTGATTGGTGCGCTGCTGAGTGACTACAGCCTTGTGGAAGCGTGTGCATGACAAGACAATTACCTTTCAGATTGCTGGGCGACTGAACTGTGTTTTGGAAGGTCATAATAAATGCACCGGAGCAATCTCCCTCTTTCAAGGCTCCACTGATGAGTTGTGAAATGTGTTTGAGGTATCAGGAAACGTGTGTGCTTTTAGACCTCACGAAGCCCAGTGCAGTAGTTTTCTAATAAATTTTCATCAGAATTCCTTTGATGAAACATAGTAGAGTGAAAAATGTTTTCCCCAGAGTCTTTAACATGGTGAAAAATGCATGAAATCACAACATTACTTTCTGATGTTAACACAAAAATTCTAATTCCCTGCCTACAGAGAAAACATGAGTTCACTGAACGTGAAATGGAAGCTGACATCTGTGTTTGCAGTCAGAACTACCACTGATCCAGCTTTTACTAAACAAGAAAGCCTCCCTACAACACACACACACACAGACAGACACATACACATTCACAGCTGTTGCCATTGACAGTGACTATTCAATTTATCGATGCAACAGCGTCTGGTCCTCAGCCCATATTAGTGCCTCGATCTGTCTCTGCTGTGGCTAATTTTCCAAAAATTGCTACACCTGCTGTTTTCTGCAGACATGGGCCTAGAGTGAGAACAATTATCCAGCTCCAAAATGACTCACTATTGACAAATACTCAGCTGTACAGTAAAGAGTGATTACTGATGCTTCTGTCCAGAATAGAGTCTGAAAGCCAGTTCATAGAGTCTGAACAAGAAGTTTTGAAGGAATTACTTATAAACTACTAATTTGGTTGAGTTAGTTAGTTCGAAGGGGATCAAAGAATAAAATCCAATGTGACCACTTTCTAAACTCTTACATTAGATATGATTTGTATAGTATAAAGCTTGGCAGCCATCAATAAGCCTTCTAGCTTATTGCTCATGTTAGTGAGTTCCTTCTAAGGTCACAGCTTTCAAGTTTCATTAACTGTAGGGTAACTGCAAAAAAAGGCTCCTGTCAGAATTCCATTTGAACTGGGAAGTCAGAATTTCTGAGTTGCCAATTTCAATTGGCCTAGTTAAAGGTGGATTTCTGACTGGGAATGCTGTAAGACCTTCTTCAATTCTCACCTCCAAATTCAAGAGGGATGCTCCATGTATCTATCTGGTTTTGTATTGGAACTACAAATTCTGCATATGCTGTATTTACTTTTGTGTTCCTTTGGTTTTTATAGTTACATTTGTCATCCTCTGCATCGTATCAAGGATCCTTCCAGACACATTTAAAACAATTTTTTTTGGATTGTAAGTAATAAATTACAATTATTATTAGTAATTTAAACATAGGCACGAATAAGTATGTTACCTAAAAGGCCTAGAAGGGTTATGTTGTTGCCACTAAGCTCCAATCTCAAGTGGCAGTCCAGTTCAAGTGTTAAATTAAAACATCTGCATCTGCTACAGACAGAAAAGATCTGATTTTAGCAATGTTGCCCAGATGAAACAAGGCAGTCTTAGAGACATCTTTGATGTGATGCTCAAAAGACAGGAAGGGGTCAAAGGTAACTCCTAGGTTCTTGGCAGTCAAGCTCTGAGAAATCACACAGTTATCAGGAGTTACAGTAACTGATCAAATTGGTGATGGTGTTGGGGCGGACCAATAACCAGCATTTACTTTTGTCTGAATTAAGGAGTAGAAAATTCTGTGACATTCAGCTTTTAGTCTATAGGAACACCTGAGAAGTTTTGCAGTACTTCTTCTACGGGTCCAATGACCACTATCCAATGACCACTGTTTCATCATGCAGTGGAGCTTATTTTTGTTTCCTCTGTGTATAATGGTGCACACACTTTTAGAGTACTTCCCTTCTCAGGCTGTGTCAGGCTGCTCCAGACTCTGCCAAGAGTCAACTGGCCGGCCGAGGCAGATGGCCATCCACCTTGAGCCTGGTTCTGCTGGAGATTTCTTCCTTTTTTAAAAAAGGGAGTTTTTCCTCCACTGTTGCCTAGTGCTTGCTCAAGGGGGATTTGTTGGGTTTTCCTTATTGTTTTGTGGTATTGTAAGGTGTAAGGTGCCTTGAGATGACTTTTGTTGTGATTTGGCTCTATATAAATAAAATTGAATTGAACTGGAAATCACAATCAATCACCAAGAAATGAAAAAAAACACACACAAAATGAAACTATTTTGTTATTCAGCTGATTAGTAAAGACTGAGGTAATTTACATGCAGGGATAAAAATAAGTATGACACATGTTGCTCTTGTGTGGAGGGGACTTCACTTCATTCACTTCATCTGCCTGGGTGTTCATATCTACCAGTGACTAACATCTTCAGTAGAGTGCCACACACCCACATAACAGGAAAAGCCACTGTTCTTTTGGCTACTGGGCCAAAATCAGATTTCCTTCCAACTACTGTGCTCAGGTTCATTTCAGGCTCTTATGGAACACATACATGCTCCTGTCGCCAGACACATTTATATTACAGGCTTCAAAGCACTGCTGAAATCTTCATAAATGTGTGCATTATTGTGGAAAAAATAGAAGTTTCCATCCAACATTCATGAGCAAACACGCAGAGTCTAACAAAATAACAAAATCTTCATAGAACAAACACAGACTGCAGAGCTCTGCTTATTTGAAACACTTCCTCCAAATAGAAGCAGTCTAATGAAGCAGCTGTTTATTCCATGGTGAAACATGCTGTGACATGTCTGCAGACTATTTTTGATACCATCTACCTTAGTGCCACTGAGATTGTAAAACTCTCTCACATCTTGTTAAGCACTGTCATGGTATTTGACAGACATCAGAAGAGGTGACTGGTCAGCTATGGAACTCCCAGTTACAGCTATTGTGCTGCAGCATAAGCAGATTATATATCCATCTACCCGTATCCATGCTTACTTATTCTGTCATTTTAGGCGAGGATTATCCCAGTCTGCTTAGGGAAAATTGGATTCAGTAACTGTACTTTAACTTGCTAGAACATGCAAAATGTCATTTCTGCTATGGTGTCATAATGAATTCTATGGGGCTGACACATCCCATGCAGACTCATGAAATTTATTTGAGGCTAAATGAAAAGGGAAAAAAAATGAAGAGGTATTTTTAATCCATCAGATGGGGTTCTTAATATATCAGGTAAATACGCCAACTGTGTTTCATGAAATCTCCAACCTTTCTTCTGGGACTAATGTGGCTGAGTCAATTTTGTTATGTTTATTTTGGTGAACATTCTCAAAACTGACTGTAATTGTTTAATATGCAAATGTTGTGTTCTGTGTGTAAATTCTAATTTGACATCAATGTAATATATAATGTATATTGTTCGGTTACTGTTGAGGGGGCTTTAATTAATGAAACACGTTAAACGTGCATGTAGAGTAACAGCCGACTCCTGGCAAGAGCTGGATGACGCTGTTTTGGTGCTTCCTGTCCCTTGTGTGAGCTAACAAGTTTAAAAGCCATATCATCTGTCTCAAACTGCATTGAAACATTACGCCATGTCACAGATGATGTGTCTAAAGTTTTGTCAATGCAATGCTATGATTAGCTATGTGTGTGTATGCTTACTGTGCACCTTGCTACCCTGTTGTAGGTATATTATGTTAAATATACTTTTCCTCCGTTTTTGTTTTTGTTAACATGCATTTGTTATGATTGTGTAACTTTGAGATAAACGCTTTGGGTGACAAAACGTGCACTTTCTTTTAGGGAGAAGGATTTTTGGATATATTTTGATTTCTGTTGAAATTGAACCATTTTAGTATTTCATTTGGTGTTAATTTAGCTATTTTGCATAATTGTGTTCATCGTTATTGTGGACATTAAATCTATCTGTGAATGAGTACTGGGAGAGAACCTGTGGCTATGCTAACTGTGCCCCATGCTGCCCTGTTGTAGAATAAACTGCAGAACTTGGATACTGATGTGCCCAGCTTCATGATACCAGCAACCATTTTAAGGCTGTTGCACTAATATACATTAAACAATGACAGTTTAACATTTGACACCTTAAACTGTCAAACTAGTCTGAGCTGCTCTGATATTCTCATCCCCCACCTGCTGTCCTGAAGTAGAGAAATGCATGAATAAGAAAAAATTGCATAGGGACCACATGCATTGACACATTTTCCTCTAAACTCTCGTCTCACTTACCTGGAATCCCCCAACATCTGCTTCATTCAACTCCCTGTAGCCTAAATCATGACTCTGACTAATTACAACATACTGAGGAACTAAAGCCAGTGATCAGTAAAAGCAGGTGTTCGTAGCTGGAGGGCCCTGCTAACCAGGAGTTCAGCAACCCAAGCAAATTAATTCACCTTGTGATTGGGTGATCAAGGAAGCAGGGAGGAATTTCAGGCATTGAGAGAGAGGCATTGGTTTGGGATATAAACTCTGTGCACATATAACCTAAGGATGGGTGTTTTATTCTGAATGGAGTTAGAAACAATTTTCAGTTTTAAAGGATAGGCTCACAAATTTTCAAGTCAGTCTTAACAGGTGCAGAATGTACATTGAAAGAGGTTTTACATGCTGTACACATTCCTCCTGTTCATATTGATTATTTCTAGTTTCACTCTTCAAATACACAAATGGTTATTGTTTTATGACAGATGTGAAGAACTGTGAATCATGAACTAAATAAGCATATTTAATTATTTTCTCCATTTCTGGGCTAAACTTTCATCTACGTTCATCTTATCAAAGAAAACTTTACTGATCTTGCAGTCGTGCCAGATATCTCTGTTCTTCTAGGTAAAAACATCACACATCATGTAGAGGACCTATCCAGTTTAAATTATATCCAGGTTTCCAGCCAGAAACAGAGCTTTAATAAAGAGAAAGCAGAGGGAATATTAATGGCATTCATATACTTGGATGTTATTATAGTAATAATAAAAGCAAACTTGAACCATTGGAACTTGAGAAGTTGTGAAATTCTTCTTTTAAAACATCTGAAATACTAATCAGTGTATTATTGTAACCATGATGATGGAATTCCTGTAACATAAAGGAAATACTTTTTTAATCCAAGCCATCATTTAAAAAACCTAACCAAATGGCAACATACACTTAATGACTGTACAGCCAATATAAATGTGATTTGATCGTGGCGATTAGTCAGACCCAGAAAATGATTATGTGTGGGGTTTATAAAGATAATAGTCTTTTTATCTTAAGAACCAGTCTCAGAGAGAAACCCAAAGTAGCCACAGCTTTATCTGAACTTAGCTTTGTCTTACAATCTCTATTGTAGGCTCCATAGTCTGTGTTGTATGCGCCTGTCTATCCATGATATCAGCCAGAATCAGTGCTTTGTTTGTCTCTTTTATTTCCAACATAAATTTCACTGTTTATGAAAAGTACAAACTCACTGTATCTGCAGTATTGTCTGCTGCCAGAACATTAAGTTGTTACTGGAAACAGTCTTGAGTGTGAACAGTTCAGGGTTTTAACAAATTTGATGGTGCCATGATTATAATAAGGTGCTTTGTCGATCCGGAGGGCGAGAACCTGGCAGTCGACACTTCATAGAAGTGCGGCACAGGCCAGTTAATTCTCCGTCTGTTCTAAGTTCACTATTTACATCACAAATCAAAAGAAGAAAAGCTAAGGTGTGAAATCCATAAACAGCGCCTCCCGCAGTTTTTCAGTCACTTAAAGCAGCAAAGGCGTTACCAAACCCAGCTCCTTCTATGTGTGAGGTAACAGTGCGAACCACTAACACTGTGCTGCCCTGGCACCATCTTAGTTTAGTACATTTGAATCAACTTTTTCAGTTAATGATAATGCTAGATGAAAAGCCAAAGGATCATTAAAGTGTTTAAAGTTTAACCTTAGAGAAAAATTCTTTCAACAATTCACTCAGAACTACACATTTCAACCTCGTGGTGTTGGCGAATAATGAACCATTTCATTAAAGGCCATAAATACTAATGATCACATTAGATAAAAAGTAAGGGGATTTGTGGGTAGAAATCACTACACTACATTGATTGGGGCTTGGTGTTTATTTATCATTTGGGGCCCATGGATATCTGCACTTATTTGCATGGTAATCCCTCTGGTTTTTGGTGAAATTCCAAATATAGACATATTCGGTTCTTCATTAGCACAGTCTGGATAGAACATTACTCATCACTTGATAGAGAGTGAGTAAAAGATATATTTTCAAACAAACTCCCACCAAAAAAAGTAACTACACCAAACATATTGTAAGATAACCATACAATGACTGACATGATGAAAAACCAGTCCAGTTCCAAATGGTACCATTTTACTATTCTATATTATATAGTTATCCCTATCCACATACTCATGTGGAAACACATTACAGCAACTGTAACTTCTATTTCATTATAACTTCAAAATCACAATATTTCATGTATTGTTTTGTGTGTGTGTTTCTGTAGAGTTTAATCATATATATTTTATGAATTCTATCAGAGTTACTTTCATCCTAGCTTTATTTTGTATAACCTTGATGTGTGATGCACAATATGATTGCTGCGACAGGCACATAGACCTGGCTGTTTACAGAGAGCGGCAGGAAACCCTGCACTCTAAGCTCCTTCTGAAAGGGCAAACTGTGCTGTGTGCACAGCTGACGTGTGAAAATGTAGGAGCAATGTGAGGACACACAATGACACTTTTTGCAATATGCACCACCAAATGTCACTGGTGAAGAACAGTAATAAGCATTAATAAATTCTCAGGAGCTGAATGTACCTGTGAGATGTATCAGTGGATCAATATTGGAAGTGCAGCACAGCTAACTGAGATAATACATTTCTAATCTTTTTTCTAGGTAGCACTTAATTGGGACTAACTGAAGACCAGTCTCTCACAGTGCCTTATAGTATGAATCAAATGAAATCTATAATAACAGCACTTGTTCATTTTTAAACGCTCTTTGCCTTCAATTACACCTTATGTGGTGAGTTGTGTTCTCATGTATTCCATAATTTACTACTCAGCCGCAGAACATTATACGTTTTTCTGATAGAGAAAATTAAATGGATGCTTTTATCTCTAGCAGGCTGAACTGTTGTAGCACGCTCCTGGCCGGTGCGTCTAAGAATTCATTGAATTGAATTAATTCAACATTTTTTATTGGTTTTTATACAACAGTTAGGTCCCACTAAGCAATTTGATGGGACAAAAGGCAGTCCATGCTGATATGGAGTATAACAGTCCTGGGACTTTTAACTATGCGTATGTGACTCTTAACTTCATAGGTGTTCTAATAAATACGAATTTCACTATTTAACTCACTAGAGTCACTAGATTGATGCTACAGTGTAAGTAACTGTGCTAATGTTCAGTACAACAGTGCTCCCTGTCCTGTGATACCTGTTAATGAAATAACTGAATGCTTTTACACCATCTTACCTCTACGATATGGTTACAAAATATGTGCCTGCTAAATCTCCTTGGCTGTCTTTTTCTTTAAATGAGTGTTTTTACTCTACAATTCTTTGACCCTATGTTACATTGTATTTGCCATTTAACTTTATCCTATTGTAGTTATACTTGTTACTACACAGGGATGGAAATTAATGTTTTGCTCTGCTACCCAAGGCGAGACCAGCAGCTGCATAAAAGTCACGTTTGGCCTCATTCAGTGTGTCCTGGGTGCGTGCAAACCCGAACTGGCAGATCATAATGATGACGTGAAATTTAGCAAGTTACTGTAAATGCACCAAAAGTTAAAGTATGACTATTAAGGCATGATATTCTCTCAATGTAAAATGCCCCACTTTGCATATTTATAAAGGAAAAGGTGCAAAATGCACTGTGTGCTATATTTTGCTAGTTTCAAAGCCACAGTCCTCAGTGCACATAGTTAGCAGATTAGCTTGTGATGTTTTTAGCAGGTCTTATCAGGTTTGCAGCACTACATGCAAACCTTGTCACAGTCTCTGGTTCCCCTGCCTGTCTGCCCTCTCCTGTTTTCCATATTTGGTCTGCTTCCTGTTCCCCTCCTCCTTACTTATTTTCACTAATTGCCTGAACGCTGAACACCTGTGCTTCCCTTATTTAAGCAGATCTGCTGGTCTCCGCCCTTTGCCAGATAGTTGCCTACAGCTTACTGACAGTAACAACCCAATCTAAGACACTTCTATTTGTCTTCATGGTATCGACCTGCTCTTCTGCCTGACCTGAACCCTGCCTACTCCTAAACTGACCTGATTACTGTAAGTTACTCCTGACCTAATCTGTTTGTCCCCTCACCTGGTAACTCACAGTTTCCTGTTTAACCCTCACCTGCTCTGCTACATGTCATTTGATTACCTGTTTTTGACCTTCCACTGTACTAGTGGATTGGAGTTTCTGGATATTGGACTATGTGGCTGTTTAGTACCTGTGTTTGACCTAGGACTGGCTTTTCACAAATCCCAATCAACATGGATTGTGAATTGGGGACTGGTACTGTTGCCTCTGTTGCATGTCTTCTCTGTGTATGACCCTGGACTGACTATATTAACCCTGTTTTTTTTTTTTGGATTCCCTGAGTAACAGCAAGTTATTATCAAGTTATTACTTGACCAGCTCTGAATCTAAACCTGCCCACCTCCAAGGAGGTCACCATATTGGAGAAACCTACATGATAATTTCTTTGTAGTTCTTGTTCACTCTCTCCTCACTTCCCTGTATCACCCCAGCAGCCCGCCACATACCTGCGACTCCAGGAACAACCTACTAATCACCCTGACACTTAGTGTTTCTAAAACACAAATGACCAACACTCTGTAGGTCTCTAAATGCGTTACACTGACCAAGTGCTTCTGACACAAACAGAAACTTTGTTACTTTTAATGCAAAATTCAGTCACAAGGCACAAGTGAGGGCTTCACTTCCAACAAGAATACAAGAAATATCCATCCCAATACCAAGTCAGTACAGAGAAATATCCAGTCAGCTGTTTATTAGCTTGGCAATTAACATCTGTCATCAAACAAATCATTAATGTTGCCAACTTAGTGTGTTTGTGTCCAACTACACAGACAGAGGACAGTAACAGTGTCTGTAAATTAAACCAGGTGAGCTTAGTCTCATGAATGATCGGCCTCTTCCACCCAGACCCCTGCAGAAAGAAACTTTACCCAAGAGGTTGTCACCTGTCCACCTGGTTAACATAAATATCCAGTGCAATATTTGATGCTGCATGAACATATAGTGCACATTGTACTATTTGTTAAAGCTTTTTTAAACAAGGTTGCCAGTAGAAGCAGGAAAATCGAAGCAATGAACTAAAAGATGCTTAAAGAGCTGAAGTGAACTGCAGAATGAGTTTGAACAAGCAGTCTGTTGCACTTTACACAAAATCATTAAAGCCATTGTTAATATTAAACTTTGCATTACACCAGTTTTAAGATTTTAAATCTCAAACATGATCATGATAAAATTGTAACAAACCATAACCAACAGCATCTGTAACTTGTCCAATATATTTAGTTTTATAAAGGGGTTTTACTTACTCCAGATGTGTCAGCTTCATAATTAATCACACTAATTAAATACACTACAGTACACAGTAAATAACTGGCTTTCCCCCTGTAATCAGAATGGGGCTTTAGTTTTCCCACACCACTGAGACACACTGACTATACTATTATCTCCATGTGAAGGCATAAATTGGGGCCAAAAGGAATAATGCTCACGGTGAGGAACACTGTTTGGAGGTCAGGGCAGTCATTCAGTGGGGACAGTAATGGTCGCTTTGTACCTTGCAATGACAGGGATGATTACAGGTAGGTCCTTAAGCCACATGAATTCCCAGAGAAGCTGTGGATGACACTGGATGTCACTTGGCCTGGGTCTTGTCTGAAAAAGACCTAACATTCTACAGGATAATTTATCTCCTCACCCTTTACTGGAGGTGTAAAAATACATTCTCACCTTAATTGGTATCCTATACTGGTTTACAGTTGTTTTCTGCTGCGTAATATAAGGCAAACACCAGTCATATAGTGGTCAACACCATAAGGAAGACTGGTCCCTAGTTCTTCTGCGGGATCCTGATCTATCAAAAAGAATGAAGACAGGCATCTGTGGACAGCTGTTAAGGCCTGTGGATATCCTAACTGGACCTTTTTACAAGACAGCATCTAGAGCCAGCAAAAGCGTAAAAAACCTGGACTGAATTGTGAATTTTTGATTTGATAGTCATTACAGTTGTTTAGATTTTGAATAAAGACAGTCCTTGTTGATGATACTGTGTCAGACATTGTTGAGTTTGTCTGGTCTTCTTTGCTAACCTGACTGACAACAGTTTAACTTTTTATGATGTTATTTGTGTGTCCAAAAGTGTAGCCAGTCAAAGTATGTTAGAAGATGAAACTGTTATATATTATCAAATATTAAGCTGGTATGGCAAACGTGTTAGCAGTAACAGTTATTTATATACCTTATACGTTTGGGCATTGCCATAATCTGACCATTAACTAATCATATACCTGTTGTGTAATAATACAGTTGTGTATTGCCATACATGTAACTATATAAACCTTGTGAATAGCAATTCTGATTTTCTTTTCATAGCTTCTTTTTTGATATAATGTGTTCTTAATAAAATGTTTAAAAACACATGTTCTATTCAAAATAAATATAATTTCCACGCACCACTTTTTTTCATTATTTAATTGCCTTCTTCTCAAAGTTAAAAAGGCGAATGGGATGCTGGGAAATAACAAATTGTTTGACCAATCACCTTTCTATCTGTCATGTGCGATAACTTGCGTTGACGTCCTCGACGTTTTTAACCCTTCACGATGCAGGTGCACGTCATCAAGATGTTAGCAGCATAAATAATATTTATTAAGCTCAAACAAAGTGGCAGTGCTCAAAAGAGGAAGAAAACACAACAGAAACGTAATACTACTATCCACGTTTCCTACCTAAAGTTAACGTTAGCCGTGCTGAGGTGCAGCAGGAGGCTAATGTTAGCTAACTCGTCATGTTCGTCAAGTGAAGCTTTATCTGAAGTTGGAGAAAGTCTTAACGTTGTTGAAGGAGCAGCGCTGGACAGGAGAAGCTCAGTAGAGCAGCAGCATGGGGGACAACAAAGACTCAGTGGACTGGCTGTAACATACTCTAAATGAAGTACAGCGGAGCCAGAACGTGTTGATAAGGAGCCTAGTGATGAACTTCTAATGGGTGAGTTCATAGTTGTCTTTATTATGCAGTGTCTCTGAGTGTAGTTTTCACCTGTCGTTAGTTAAGGTTTTTTGAAAACAGAGTTCACACAGGAAGAAGATACAGTAGAACTAGACCAAAGCTGTAAGAAAACCAGGGAGAGACACTGTTCATCAGACACGTCTTCTAGAAACTAGAGTCCAGTTGCACCAAGTAGGATTACTCAGTTAATCAGGCAACTTCTAAAATAGCTTGTAGCTATTTAACAACAACTCTGAACATTTGTTAATATCAGTAATTAATACCTATGACTAACTGACACCTAATAGTTTAGTTTTGCAAATTCAAATCATTAAACAATATAACCAAACATGCAATAAACACTAAATGTAGTAAACCTAAACTGCATTATTGCAGTGATGGTTATATGAATTTTGTATTTTCTGATTAGAACTTTAAATAACAAGCAGAAACTGGCACTTTATGTCACACACTAGCCAGCTATCTTACTATCTTACTGCTAACGTACAATCAGTCTTCAGCTCGCACCTTTTTAGACAATATGAAGAGAATGAACTCTGATCCACCTGTCAGAGCACAGTCTCTTGTTTAAAACTATCTGTAGTTACAATAGTACACAAGAAGTGGCAAAATAGCAACTGAACTACCTGAATCACTGTGCAGATACGAATGCAGTCGCACTGCCAGTAAACTGAAAAATGCAGTTAAACTACTACTTTAATTAGATGTACAGTAGTTCACTACTACCCATCATATTTTTATATCAAAGTTTGGGAGATGTTTTTATATTTTTTTAATAAAATCTGTATTCCCATCAGAAATTGTCTTCCCTATTTTTCATCTAGCAAATATAAGTTGCACAAAAAGTACAGATCCCTTGCTTTGAACCCTGGGACACCTACTTTATATGAGCCACATATATGCACAAGACAAACAAATGAGACTGTGTCACGCACTGTATCTATGCATGGTGTGCGTGAATCATACACTGGGGTAATGAGTCCATGGTCACACTCGTTGGTACTGCACGGCACTTTCCAAGAGCAGACAGGTCCCCTCGCTCCATTGTTGTCTTCGATGCCAGGATATGAAGCATTGTGTGGAAAATTGCCTGCACTGCAGCAGAAGGGGGGGCTGTATTGTCATGGCGCATGCTTCTACAAAAGACTGAAAATGGGATTCAGCATTGTTGACAACGTATACAGAATAGTTTATGCAGTGATGTTTGCTTTGTGTGGGTGAGATCTGACAGATGTGTGAATGCTGCAGCTGAAAACGTTTCACATGAAATTTCATCCTCGCTCTTCCAGAGTTGAGGTCTTCGAACTCTCAGCTTCCCAGTAAACACAATCAGGGCTGCTTTTATTCTTAGTTGTAAAGCTCTGTGTCTTTGTCTTAAAAAAGCTGCATATATTAGATGTGTTACATGCACAGTTTAACCAAATTGCAGTTATTCATGAGTGAAAACACTATGAATCCCATTGTGATTTGTGAGTCACTGTATTGCTCTCAGGGAGTTTAATTTTGTTAGTTTATAAAAGCTTATCAATCACCATGGTTTAACCTCAAAACAGGAGCACTTATGTAGATCTGGAAAATAAAAGTGCTGTTGGTTCTGCTTGGATGGTTATAGTAACTCTGGTTTCCTTTATACACGCAGGCAAATTAATCACAACATGTACATGCTGACAGCGAGGTCTGCTAAATATATCACCTAGTAGTAAATATACAAAAGAGAAGGCAATATGACTTTTTAAATAAATAATTAAGTTTTTCTCTTTTGAAAAATCAATATTGTTTGCAGATAGAAATATCTATCAGAACTAAACATGTATTTCCTTTAAAGGCCATTTTACATGCTGTGTTTTAAGAAAACATTTTCTAAAATGGAAATATTACTACTACTAATAATGAATAAATAATGTTTTTAAGTTGTGTAGCTTTATTTTCATAACTACAGACATAACATCAGCCATTACTGTCTTCATAGAGGCTTTGTGGCATCTCAACTACTTATTATTTTATGTGGTAAACACACTTTATGAAGGTACTGTGTCTTTTCATTTCAAACTGTATTTATATGATTATATCACTGTTTAGTTTGTTATAGTCTATCCCTTTTAAATTGATCAAGTTATTAAGTTATTAAGCCTACTAACACTAAATGTGGACCTAAAAATATGTTCTGAAATGTATCTTAAGCTGGGGATTTGTTGACTAGAGATACTCACTAATATATATATTTTTTTGTGAGTACTTCTAGTAAGTGATGCAAGGCCAACATTTGGGGTGGGAGCTCATCAACGCGCTTCAAGTCTGCTGCTCTCGTTTACATCGAGCCTTCAGATGTGGCTTTGGCTAAAACTCCCAATTCTGGCATTATCTGCCCAGTCTGTAATTGATTGATTTAGGAACATATCCTTTCCCATGGTAAAAAGCACAAATACCCACAGAGAATAAGTTGGCAAAAGGCCAGACACACAACGCCAGACACCAGACACACATTGTCTCTGATCAGTTTAACAGCACAGTTCATGAGTCCATAAGCATTTTACTCTTGAATCAATCATGTTACAAGCAAAACAGTTGTGAAATGAGGTGGCAGTACCATGTTTGTTTTTACTTGTTGAGTTTTATGTTAATTTCTAGATGTGAGCAATAGTCTCCTGTTGTGTATTTTATTTTGTCAGTCAGAAAACAGCATCTGATTACGATGTTTGATGTTATTGCACTTTTCTGGTATTTGCAGTTTTTATAATGACAAATGATGCACCTGCAATGTTAATTAGTACTCGTATCAGTACTCAAATGTAAATACTTGTACTGTAAAAAAGTTTACTTTTTGTAAAACTGGTGGCGTAAACCAAGTAAACTGAGATTTTCCTCTGGTAACTCAAAATTAGTTATCATTATCACATACTTACAGAGTAGAAATGTGCCATGTCGTACTGTCCACTATAATTACCGGTATAATTTTTTTATGAACTTGAAAAGTGTCATTTAGTGATATTAATAATCTAGCAAAGCAATCAAGTATGCGCCCACAACATTGACAAGCCAAATGTCTGAGAGTAAAAGCAGTATGTCAACCTCAGATGATTATTTAGTAACTTAAAAGCGAGCTGCTGCAATTGTATGAGAGTTTTCACTTGGTACATTTCTCTCAGAGAGCAGATCAAAAGTTGCAAAGTACAATAATTAATACTAGATTTCCAGGTTTCTTAACTGCATGTAAACTCTGTTCCCAGACTACTGAGGAAGCTGCTCTCTCAGTAACCTGGTTAGTGCACCGAGGGAATGTACAGTCAGTGAATCTGCTAAAGGCAGTCAATGTCAATAACTTGCTTGAAAAGAAAGATGGAAAATACCCTTCATTGTGTGCTGTTTCCTACCAGCTG
>OMLM01008997.1:0-62663 GCA_900302695.1 Helostoma temminkii | reverse complement strand
TAATTTGTGTATTTGTGTTTAGTTTTGCTACTTACAACTGCATCAAATAAACTAAAACATGCACATGCATTATTGTAATAAAAATAAACCTCCAACTTTTTATGTTTTATATTCCACGTTTAGATACAGAGAGAAATGTTAATAGAAAAATGCTCTTATTAAAACCTATCTCACTTTGGCCACAGCAGAACTTGGTGGTGCTGCTGTAGCGCAGAGGAAAACCACTGACTGTCTGAAACTGGAAGAGGCGAGTCAGTCTGACAAGGTGTGAAAAGAGTCATGATCTTCTTCTCTTTCCCTCTCAGATCTCACTTTGATGGACTGCTTTGTAGTGCAACGAGCTGGGCAAGTGCTGCTAAGCTACATTACAATATATGGCGTGTTTGCCCAGCAGGTGCCATTTCCCTCTCTGCCATAATATGAAACACTTTGCATTGCTAGCACGCTGAATGCCAATGTTAACTTAGGCATGTAGCTCACAGACCTCCTCTTTAAACACCTGCTCGACCACCTGGAAAAAGGATCAGTAATATCCTGCTTGTTTAGCTCACTTAGGGTTATGGTGATGTTTTAAACTCGATTAGTGCTTTAATCTTAAAGCGACGGTTCACCCAAATAAAGATAGCAACACATTTTTCACCTACCTTTAGTGGTTTTATTTGCTTAGATAAATATTTGTCTTAGAAATTTTGGTCCCCACCACAATTCATTGAGTCAAGTGGAATTGTAACTTTGGTTATAAAATTTTTTATTGATGAATAATTTTACTGCTGAATCATTTAAGCGTGACAAAAATGCAAAAAATACAAATCGGGGGGCAAATACTTTTCCACAGCACTGTAAGTGGGAAAATGTGTTTTTTTTGTAATTAGACTAAACTAACCTATGTTCAAGGACACGTGAAATCATGTTCAGTTTCTACTTTTGTTAATCTCAGATGCATACAGGACTTTCTGACAGGCCAGCTGAAACTCTGTCACTTGTAGGCAGCGTAACAGAAAGGGACATGTTTTGTGGAACCATGTAATGTGCAAATGAATGGTGATATGTGATGACAGGACAAAGCCACTGAACACACCTATGACTGGCTCTAGGGTAGTCTGCAGAGGCAGGTGAAATGCCTTAACCATTCTGTGTTTAATGTCATGTGACAAGCTCTTCGCTTGTTGCTAGCAGTTGAGCAGCAATCCACATACAAAGGCTCCTCTTAACTCTGTCCATGTTATATGTTCTCTTTCGTTTGTTCTCTAAGATGCGGTTTAGGAATGTGGAAAATGGTGTTCGAAGGCCAATTCAGATATTTTGTGTCTGTATGTCTGCTACAGTATCTGTAACCTCCCATTTAGCATGTGTGTAGCCCAAAAAGTGTGTCCATGTGGGCATGTACTGTTTTATTTGTTTCCTTGTTACTACTGTCCAGTAACAAGTCCGGTCCAGTTGCCATCAGGTTTTATTCTCTGCATGTGTGAAATGTGTTTGCACGTGTGTATAAGTGTGGATCTATCAAAGGGGAAATTATAATGGCATTTCTACTGACATCAAGGTTAATTCAGTCAACATGCAGTTAAATCAAATTAGTCTGTGGTTTTACAATATTATAATACAATATTAACTTACTGTCTTTGATATTGACACTGGTTGCTCTTTGTGCTCACACTGTCACCCCATTTACCTCATAAATTATTTAAAAAAACATGGACACAGGGTGAATATTCAGCTCCTTCTCAGTGTCTCTATCAACTTTGATGTCAGTAATGCACCACAGGATGCTCACAGATTAATTAATATGATAAAAATCTTTATAAAGGCTAAGTTTTCACTAGATGAATAGAGCTCCTCTCAAGTTCAGGGAAAAGGCCAAGATTCTTTCAACATTCTGTAGGTGTTTACCAAATAATCCCACACAACAAGTGAAGCAGAAACTTAATTGTAACTAATTAGCTCCCTAGAGGTTTAATTGGATCTGCATTCTTTATTCCCCAGTTTACCTGCAATATGTAAATTCAGCTTCCATGTTGAGGAGCGGGGGAAAAAACAGAAACACTAGGGTATGGGAGGGATCCGTAAAGGGAAGCTGAATTAAGTGAAGTTGAAAATCAGTCTGTAACAAGCTTAATTTCTGTCTTGTCTGGCTCTCTTCACCCATTCGGCACCCTGGAGCTGTTTCCAGCCTGTGTAATTGAATGTGCGCTCACTAAGGTAGAGAGAATACGGCTCATCTTGGAGGTCAGGTAATAACAAAGCTTTGTTCTTTGCTCAGATGAGTTGCAATCTCGGGATTGAAAGTGACTTTGTAGACAATTCCTGTTGTGTAGAAACTGTTCCTGAACTCACCTGTGTCTGTTATGTTTTTAACAGTATTCCTTTGAGGAAATGCAGTTGTTTCTTTTGCATGATTTCACTCAAAATGATGAGGTTCAAACTGGAGCACCACCATCTGTCCACAGCGACTTTACTGTACACTGTTCTGGGTTAGGACTTTCTCTTTTTTCAGGTTCACCTGAACTGCCCCAAACTGGGAGTATGCTGGTGGGATGTTGTTAATTTTCCTCTTGGCAAATCACATGATGGGTTATAGGTTAAACAAACTATTCTACTGCCAAAACAGGATATTACAGTACTTTTTTATTTTAAACCCTCCCTCAAATCACTAACCGAAGAACACAATGAAAGCCTATTCATCCCAGACCTTCAACCACAGCGCTGACAATACTGTCCATCCTGTTTTGTTTCTATAGCAACTCCAACACTTTACTTGGCCTTACCAATCCCGAAGAAGTACAAAGTGGCTAAACAAGCAGAAAACAGACGTCCATGTCTGTTTGCCAGGTCCACTCCAAAGTAATTTTTGTTAAACAGCTTTATTCCTTTCCATAACACTTCAACAATTTCAAGCAGGTTCACATTTCACTGTGAAGAGTGACCTCATCGAGGAAGCTTTTTAATTAAATAGCAGACGTTGCATCTGCCATCCATAAAAATAAATATTTAGTCCAAAATCATTTTTTCTGCTTTGTCAGGAGTTGCAAACACAACAATAAAACAGGGAGGGAACAAAGTCTCATGGAAGGTCGCAGTGGTCGTACAGACAGGAACAGGGTGTGGAGCGTTCAGCCTCACATGGTGTTACATCACCAGACTTTTCCACTTTTCAGGCCACACATACTTCACCACTCAATGACTAAAGTCACTGAACAAACTTGAACAAACAAGGTTTGGCATAAACCTTTGGCGGACATTTGGCCTATTTTTCCACAAGCTGACAAAATAAATACAATCCTAAGCAATGTCATTCCTATGAAATGTTGTAACAGTTTTGTATATCTTGTTCTAAATTGTGATACTTAAAATGTGAAATCCATCTGACCTGCACAAATATGGAAACTGAGCGTAAAAACCTTAAAAAACTAAGCTCAAAAACCAAACCGAATTTTAAAAAAAAGATGATTATATAGTATTTATGAGACTTCAATAGATATAGTAAATAAAAATCTCAAAGTTTAACTTTGCAACTATTTTGGCATTCTCTCAGAAAAAAAAGATCAGTTTTTAAAAATTCCCATAGGAATAATAACCTTGTTCTTTAAAGATACTATGTACTGAAGTTGGGTGTGTAATACAGTGTTGAATGAACTTTCTTAGGCAATACTATTACATTTAGTAATATATATGAATTATTATTTATAATTTTTACAATCAAGTATTATATTACAGAAGGCAACAATTGTATATACAACAAAGTCAAAAGCATTACATCAGGTAAAAAGGTAATAATAGATGAATCTAAATATTCCTTGAGTGAAAGTGTTTTATGTTTACAGTGCTCCTCCTGAAAGAGACATGACACAGAAACAGTTTTATGAGAGTATCACTGTATTCACACTTTGTTGCAGACAGCACAGTATTCTGGACAGGTTAAAGAAATTACCTAGCAATACAAAATATAACCACAAGCCCAAAGCTGAACTTCTCTTTAATAATTATATTCAAGAACTGCTCTAATTGCAGGATGGCAAGAACAGTATTTAAAAAATCGAAAAAGAAAAATGGAAACATTTTTTTTACAAATAAAATAATTTGGTGTGTCTGTGCACACAAACACCCTTTATTAAGTTTGTCAAGCTGCTCCTCTTGCCTTCAGATCTTCTGAACTTGGAGAAATTATGTATTTAACTTGCTGATTAAAAATGCATAACCACAGGGACTGCAAGTGGTTTTAGCGATATGTTTAAAAAGGCTATTTCTGTATTGAACCCTAGTTAAAACACTTGGCCTGCTGCTGTCCCTATGTACTTGGTGCTTTATTTGTTGAGTATTTTCATAGTAACATACGTTTTTAGCTTTTCATATGAGGATATGGTGTGACAGCTAAACTGTATGTATAAAATTTGAGGAGGTAAAATTATCCTTCTTGTAATTATTATAACTATCATTGTTATTGTTACTGGTGGTGAAAGTACAGGTAGTAATAGAACCAGCAGTGGCAGGAGTATATTCTACCGCTGAGCGTCTGGCACCATCAGTGACAGAGCAGTGTCATGCCTGCCTGAGAGGGTTCATCATGAGCTCTAGCAAAGCATGTCAGGCATGCAGGTGAAAGACTGGAATGTGATTAGTCTGTCCTGCAGGATTGTGATAAGAGGCCACAGTTCATGCATATCAGCAAAGGAGGAACTATTTGACTCAACTCTTATAAAGTGATACTTAATAAAGACTTGCTAAAAAAAGTCAAATATATGTGCTAGTTGATCACCTTTCGCTTGTTATTTGAGCTACTAAAACTGATTGCGGAAGACATGCTTTTAGATTTTCTTTCTGACTTCGTTATGAATGTCAATATCTGGCATGTTTTTCAGTTGTGTAGTCTATACTTTGCTGATAGCAAACAGTACTCCTTTGCCTCTCGTAGAAAATAATGATGGACCCCAAGGTTCATGAATAATGCAAAGGCTGTGAAAATAGTGTTTCCTGAGTGCACACCATATCGCCTTTGGACTTAAGTGAAATATAACCTGAATTTGACATTTTCTAATATCCTACACCAAACTTTTTGTTTCAGAGAGATAGGGGTGGTAATTGCTGCACCAAAAGAAATACTGCCAATCCTTCTGGGTATTGTGGGTGACTGTGGGGACATGGCAAGATTGGAACATGGTAATTGCAAAGACAAGGGCCAAGAATAAAAAGAGTTCTTTACTGTCAGGTAGAGTAGGGTCAGAATCACATGTGTACGACATCCGTGCATGTTACAGTGTTTTATTCACATAGTGCACATGGGACTGATGCCTTTTCTTAGATATCCAATACATCGCTTTACTTTGTGACAAAGAGAGGAGATGATCTGTGCCGAAGTTCCCCTCACTGCACTGAAGTAACAAGATGTGATGCGATGCAAGGATGTCAACAACGTTAGGTCACAGTGAATATCAGAGCAGGCTTCTTTTTCCCTCCTCCCCAAATCATTATTTCATTATTTGATTAATGCTTCCATGGTGTTGTCAGAATACTTATACATTTCCTCAAAGATGAAAGACAAACAGCTGCAATTTATTTCTCCAGATTAGATATTGATCACAGCTACTGTGCTGGGCGTCAGATATCTCCCATGAAAAATGAATGTCAAATGGTAAGCATCACTAGTCTTTTTTTTTTTCTCTCTCTCTCTTTTTTATATTAAAGAGACGCTCTTCACAGAGAGCATCAAAGCCAAGTGTTTTGTTCACTCTCAAAAGAAAATGTCTACTTTTCTGGTAGTGATTTCCCCAGCTATAACTTAATGATCTGATCATCTCTGATCAGTCTTATTTGTCCTGTTCTTCAATATAGTCAGTATAATCTCAATCTTTTTTCTTCCCCCCCCCCCAAAATTCCTCAACTATGCCGTACTATTTAGAGACTTGAGAGTCACAGTGCACAATATACAGAAATAAATAGGACCGATGTCCCAAGCAGCATCTCTATGTACAGGCTTGGGGTTTTGGAGTAGTCCTGTCTCTTTAACAGACTGTTAGAATAAACTTTCATGAAGACTGTAAAGAGAAATGGCAGACCATATGCTCCAAACAGAACGAAGAATTTCTTTGTTTTTCTGATGTCATGTTTGGGCTGTCTGAGATGATGACTTCACTGAAGGGAGTGAATTAAAGACCACAGAAGGGAAAACAGAGATGGTGGTTCTGAGCCTCGCTGGAAGATTTACTGACATAAGACAATAACCATTCTCAAACTGAACATTACCACTAAGAGCGTTGTTTAATTTTTAATTCAATCCTTTTCTTTCTAACACATATTTGACAATTAATGAAACACTAGATTAGTTAAAGCAAACCAAATTAGACTTTTCTGTTTTAGGTTTTTTTTCTTTTCTGGGAAGACAATGATAAACAAATTTCTACATAAAGTCAGCGTTGCAGTGTAGGGGCTGGCTATGGACACACTCAAGTTGTTTTATGAATAATTTCTTAATGTGTGTCTTTGTGTAAGAGATGACAACACAAGTGAAGTCACTGTTGCACACTGGAGCATAAACATCATCATAACATACAGACATCAGAGACTGGCAGAAGTAAACAATTATGTTCCTGTGTGTATATGCAACACCATAACTGGGTTTTCAGCTACAGTATAGTAGGTCATTACAGAAATTTAATCCACTGGAATTTGAATTGCTTGAAGATTCTGCAAGTGACTCCTGTGTGACCTGTTTTAAACAGGAAGTCAGCTGATAGCTTCACCCAGTTTTGTTTGTTTTATAGATGATTTTTTTTTGTTTTTCTTCTATTTACACAGTGGTTGTGTATAAGTTTGATTTGTTAACAAGATATTTATTAATTCTTATTTTACGTATTTGACCATTTTGACTACTGCCGTGGTGAGATCCATGTGGTCAGTGTCCAATCCAAATTTTTTTCCGCAAAACAATTTCACAGTTTGACCTCAATTTGCCATGAGTCCTGACTTCATCATCGTATCCCAAATTACACGTCTGTGTAGTTGAGATTTATTCCATGCAGTCAGGGAAAGCACTGTTGCTTTGTATTTAGTGCCAGTGTGGCAGCCGAGTGTGAATTATCTCACTGATTCTGTCAGGTTAAAACAAACAGACACCAGAGCAAGACATCAATTACTGTAGCTACTCCTGGGAAAAATAAAAGCATTGGAATCTAATGAGTGTATTGCGTTTACCTGCTGTTATATAATTTATACCCTGTTAACCTATCCATCACCTCCCTGCGTACAGTTAACTACAAGCTGAGATCCCACTGCTGTTCAGCTGGGGGAAAAAATCTCCAAATGGCATTCATCTGTACTGTATAGCAGAAATTTTCTTCATAACATCAGATGTTTTGTATGTGCTCGTCTCATAAACACTGGTGTTTATTTGCTTACGCTTTCGTTTCTTGCAGAATTTAACCCTGCATTCCTGAAGTAATGCTTGACTTTGAAAAAGCTCCCACACATCAGAGAAACACAGCTGATGATTTGCACTGCGAGCTGTGCTGTGAGTCACTGAGGCTTAGCAGGATCTACTGCTCTGACTCAAACATGTGCTGCCAGGGATAGAGGCTTTCACCCCCACTTTTATTGTCTCACTGCCACAATGCTGCTGCAGACATATCCAGCAGAATCCCCCTTCACACAGAAAACATAACTTGTCCCTTGAGTTTGTTACCTTATGAACACAAGCCAATCAGATTGTTCACTACAATCCACTGAGCACCTCAGTGAAATTGCCAGGAGAATATCTTGGGTTTTCTCCTATGTTGTATTGCATTAGGTGACTTCTTGTCGGGAGAGAGGTGTCTCTGTGATGGTTGTTAACGCTGTGAAGCTGAGCCAGCTGCTTTGACAGTACTGGACGTCCAGTCTTACTTTTGACGGTAAGAAATGTACCATCTGGACTATGAAATTGGTGGAACACAAGTACTGTACAGTATGGTAATGGCCACAACAAGCTGGGCAACACTGCAAAAATAAATACAGAGGCAAATACTCCATATGGAGTTTGCAGAAAAACCATGACAATCAGTAAGGCACACTATATGTTCAGTTTTTTCCCCAAACTTCCATTTCTCTCTGATCTCTTCCCCTTTGCCTCAATCATTTTCTCCCCAACCAAGAAATCCCTCTCTCTCGCTCCCTTTTATCACCACCGAAATTCATTCAACATGTCCGCTTATAGGCATTCTATTATTTCTTTATTTATGTATTCCACTTTTTATTCGGAATCACATGTTAATGAAGAGCGTCATTATCAACCTTAAATATTTAATTTTCCGCTCTGTGTCTGCTTCCGAGGGAGGCTGACTGGAAGAGCAGCAGCGGTGAGGGGAGGGGGGAGGAGGAGGAGAGGATGGAAAGAGTCGTGCTTCAACATCAGCCTTATCTGCATCCGCTGCTCTAAAGTCAGGCTCAACCAGAGCTTAAGTCTAGCAGTGTTCTTTCACGTTGACTTCGTCTGAAGTTCAGTTACCAGCCAAAGATCCAAGACCTGGTGTAACTATATGTTCAGTTTTTGGTAGGCTAGCTTCAGATTTGGCTTCAGTATCGGTCTTTGCCCCTTAGCCCCATCTCTAAACTCCATCCCCAGCCTCAGCATTAGCTCCAGAGAGGCTGAGTGCCCTTGTGATAAGGTGTGAGGCCTGTCTGCCTCTGATTGACAAGCCTACTCTCACCATGCCAGTGCCTGCTGCTTGATAAGAGAAAATGTCAGCGTGATTTTGGGAAATGTCATTTATCGCGGCTTTCTGGCCGTGTCTGTAACCCAGACTGATTATGGTTGCTGGACATTTATATCACTGGGGGTGGCTTGGAAAATTGTACAAATGCTATGTTTTTCTGTGATAATGACTCTTAATATCCCTTTTGCTGTGATAGATTAGATTTTGTTCCCTTACCTCATCTCACTTGTCTGAACAGTCTCAACATTATGTGCTGTACTTGCTAGTTTATTCTATGAAGCGTGTATCAGACACCATCAAAGTGTCTGGCATGTGGAGGCGTACGGATCGGGGATTCTCTTCGCAGCCAGACAAAGACTACCGCCGCTCTCCTTATTGTGCAGAATCTATGAGTTGAAGTGTGTTTGTGGTTTGAGAGAGGCCCAGATTCAAGTAACAATCTGCTGGTCTTTGTCAAGTGTGTGTGTGTGGGCTCTGTTGTAGATAGGGGACATCTTGCTGTAGTATTTAGCAAACAATCCTCCCCAAAGATAAGTGGGTTAACAAGAACCATTAATTGGTTTAGAAGGATCATATAGACACCGGTTCTGGTTTAGAAGCACGGCAGAAAATGCTTGCATTCAGATGCAGTCAAAAGCTCTCACTTGTTGTTATTATGTTTTTTTTATTCCACTGTAAATGCTCACACTGTGAAGATGGACTGTTTACCGTTTACTTTTATGCCTGAGGTTTTGATTTGTGGATCCAAGATGAAGCAGAGCTGAGTTTGTACTCACATCATCACTTTTAATGTCGGATTCAAAACCCAAGCTGTCATATATTATTCAAGGAGTTTTCTTTTTCTTTTCTGCGAAGCACTTCACTATGGTACTGTACCTCTGCTTGCTGCATGATTCTAGGAGCCATTCAGTTCAGACGAGGGTCTATGATTCAGTGCTGTATATTTTTTCCCTCATTGTTGACTCAAAGTGACATTTGTGGGACACCCTGATAAAGCAATTCTTCCTGCTGCTTAGACCAGCCTTGTATTTTCAACAGATTTTCTCATTCATTTGTGTTCACTTCATTTTTTCTGGGAGACCCTGGCTGCCTTTTGTGATCCACAGCCCCGGAGTAGACTGAGACAGAAAGAAGTGTCTTTAACATGGGCTCTCTGGCAGCCTCATGGGAGATTTGTGAGAGTGTTGTCCCCCTCTCTTAACCAAATTTATTGCTAGTCTGACTGTGGAAATCTAACAAAGGCACGGGCTCACTGTTCCCGGTATATTTGTCAAATCACTGCACCTGTGAGAGTCCCTGCGCAAGATGAATTCTAGGTTGGAGCGTTCGTCCAGGAATAAATCTCTCTCTTTTTGCATTGTCTTTGTTTGGGCAAGCTGTAGGCTGGGAATGAGCTTTCCTCATCACATGAAGTGGAGTTGGTGAAAGCCATGATAAATGGTGCTCTTTGTTGACACCTTCATTGGGTTATTTATGGCTCATTAATTGAAGTGAAAAGGAGACTTGTTGGCGCAGCAGGGGGAGGCAGCGCCAGGCCTCCGTGGCTCTGCCTCAGAGCGGCCCACAGGCTTTGGGAGGAAGGAGAGTGAGGGAGAGGCAGCCATCCCTCTCTCACTTCTGTCTGTTTCCTGCTTGCTGTGGAGAGAAAGGGAGACACCCCATTCATCAGGAATGGATGCACAGAAGAAAAGGAAGACAAGCATGAGAAGCCAGCCTCCACCGTTGCCACTTTCATATTTCAGTTTGCAAACATGAACCTAAAGAGTGACAGCCATTGTTTGTTGTAGGAAATAAGAGATGTTTGTTTTAAATAGGCAGGGCAAAGACAATAAGTTCATGTTTAGTATAGCTGATAGAAACCTGGTTTTAACAAACAAAACCACATCAAGCATTTAGAAGTCACCGCTTGTTGCCGAGGCCAATTGTGCAACAAATCTGGGATATTGTCTATGTTTTGGCACAACTGCACTTGGATTTTGTCTGAAATTTCCGTTACCTCGACTTTTTCACCCCACCACAATTTCCACAACGCTTTGAGTCTTCCAAGGAGAAAGAGCCACTTCAGACATAAGCTCATGAGCACACTTGATTAACAAGTGGATTAACTATGCTCGTTTCATGGGATGATGTACCTCAAAGCACTTCAAAGGGCACGCCGAGTGCCCATGAGGTGCGGTAATGAGGGGTTCTTCTATACAACGACAAATTTGGTGGCCTCGCATTCATATGAACCTGATCATTTTCTCATTTTGTGTGCGCTCACTCTTTTCTGTCTCCTGCTCTCTGCCGTGCTCTCTCTTCGCTCCTTTTTTTTCTTTTGCTCCTTCTGAATCTCATCCTTTTCCACTTTCTCCATCTCCCCTCAGATTTTCTCTGATTGATCTGCTCTTTTTTTTTTTTTTCAGCAAGTTGAGATCCAAGATTCTTCCTCGGTCATGCACTCGGTTATGATTCTAGCTGCTATTTATACCTGTACCCTTTTAACACATTGTTTCTTTAGGGGACATGTTGCCTAAATAAAATTTGACCATCCGTAGTATTGCTCATCAGGTGTCTGGAAGTTGCCAAACATTGTGTCCTTGAACTGCTAGTGCTAGTTTGACTCCTGTAAAGCCCACTTCTGACATCTCAGCGCTGTCACAGCTGTCAGTCAGATCTCAGTGACGCCCATGTCGTCCAACACTTTTCCATCTCTCAACACCCAGGCTTCCGCCTCACTCTGTATGAGGGGAACATGTCCTGGCTTGTCATACACTCATCCAGAGTGCAGTTGAGGAGGGAGTTGGGGGGGGTTCAATTTTCTAAGTGGCATAACGTCCTCCTGAGAAAGATAGTAAGGTTTCTTTCTGTCTCCAGCAGTAGAAAGGCAATGCAATGCCACAGTAGAGTAGCCTGCTCACGTTCCACTCTCTATCGCTCCCTCCCTGCATTTTTATTATTTTGATCTGGCAAGCACATGAGAGATAGTAATCTACACTTCAATTACATCGCATAAGTCATCAGATGCTATCTTGCGCTGGTGATAGAATGTGCTCAGAGGCAGCCCAGCGCCACTGTGAAACAGCCCCAAGAGAGCCACAGTCTCTGCGTGTGTGTATGTGTGTGAGTTCACTCTGTGTGTGTGTCTGCGTGTGTGTGTGTTTGTGTCTTTTTCTGTGAATATGTGAAAGAGAGACAGAGTGAGCGGGATGAACAGAGAGACCAACAGACTGACAGAGAGACAGACTCTGTGAACAAGCTCTATTTATCAGTATAACACACGTATTTGCCAGTAGGGTACAGTACTTAACCTCAGTTTGTCATTGCGCTGATTCTTATCATTACATTTCATTTACTTTGCATTGAACAGACTGTGTTGTAATAGGAGGTTGAATTTATACATCGTTTATCATCTAAATTCTTGATCATAACCAGCAGAGGGCTGGTATTTTAAAGTCTTTGTCTACAAGTCTACTGCTTGTCTCCTCTGAGCTTTCAAATGATTTATTGCAATATTTGAGTACAGCTCAAATATTGCACTAAATCATAAGTGCACATGTTAACGCCATTTACATGTTTTACCCATTCAAAATGATCTTTTAAATACTGTATAAGCTTTCACAACTGATAGTATGTCCAGAAATGTAATTGTCGATCTTTTTTTTTCTTTCTTCTCTTTCGGTGCCGTCGTCCTCCCTGTGCACTGTCTTCATATGACGATCAACACATTTTGAAGGTAAGTGCTGTAACCGAACAAACATGTTGCAACAGTGTAATTTTATGCACATGCTGTGGTGATTGATGTATTTGCCCCCTTTTGGACAGTGTTAATATCAGTTACATTAACACTGAAACATATTTCCTATCCTTTAAATGCTAATGCAAACAAGGTAAGTGGGCAACTACCTTGTACTTGTTTAACAGAACAGAAGCGTCACACAAGTGTAATAATCAATTTGTAAACATTTGTAACTTCTACTTAGTCATCATCATATTTAAACATTTAAAGTAAAACATTTTTGTCAGGTCCTATTTTCATATATATAATAATTTCTATATTTGTATTTCAGTAAATTGTTAGTGAAAAGGAAGGTTATGTGAGTTCACATTTACCTTCAGTTTCAATACTACACATCCTCTCATATATGTTTTTTTTTGTATTTACAGTAGAAAAGGCAGACAGTACTGAGCAGACAGTAATTGTTCATCCCATTAGTTAATTTGTAAATAAAATACATGTCGGTAGGTGTTTGTCTTTGTCTAAAGCCAACAGTTGCAGTATCCTTCCACTGAGTGGCAGGTATTTTCAGTGCTCAAACTCCCTACTCAGTAACAAATCAAGATGGATGGCTAGATTCCATAGTTTTTTATCAAGCCTTAATGTGCACTTATACAATGACAGAGAACTCTCCGAGAGGCCGACAGACCAATGTTTGAGAATTGAGCTGGAAGGAGATAGCACTCTTCGGGCCCAGCCATTTTCTTCCATCAGTGAGTCTGTGATGTGAGGCAGCCCTGGCAAAAAGGCTGTTTCTCAGGTAGGCATAGCGCTCAGTGCTCTGCTCTGCCCTGCCTTCCCACTGCTGAAACAGCAGCTGGAAACTCTCACCTACTCTTCTCTTTTGGGCACAACAATAGATGTGCAATTCATTGTGAGGCTCTTTGTTGTCTTTCTAAGGCATCTGGGAGGACTCAAATAGTTTCAGTCCTTATTCTATGGTTTTGATCCCTTTACATGTTTGTTCATTTGCTCCTCAAGGAACTGGCTGATGTAATCTACAAATGTTAAAGGGTAAGGGTATTTACCGAGGACTACTGCAACCTAAAGCCAACTGGCTCAGCCTGCACTGTATGAATCTGAGAAGCTACTAATGTTTATATCAGAGCTTTGATTGAAACTGCTGTACACAGCTCCTGTCTGTTTCAGGGGATAAGGTGGCAATACAAATTTGCTTTCTGTATTTGTTTGTGCATTTCCCACTGATGAAAATGCTTTGATATTTGAATATCTAACTGAATAAGAAAATGTAAATATTTTCTACCAGACGTTTTGAGCAGGACTGCATGCAGTGAAAGTCTCCAAAGCACACTGCTGTCTAAATGAGTGGTTATTGACAGACCTTTGGCGTCATGAGAATCACATGTTCTTTGAATCTCTGGTACACTAGCAAATGTGATCCTCTCTGATGGTTGCATTTGAACTTATTTTGATGTCCCTGAGCATTAAGAGAAGTGACAGCTTACAAATAAATCCATAATTATCACATCTGAAAGCTGCCATCCCAAACTTTATTTGCATACCCAACACTTGGAGGAATGCGGGTAATAAACCCTGAGGGTCTCCCAGACTCTGGCAAAGTCGTGGCTGTCATCTCATCAGCCTTTGGGTCTGTCTCAGAAGTTAGCAAAAAGGGGAAGGCAGACTGGAGTGAGACAATACTGCTCTGTTAAAAAGAGGCTACAGTAAATGGGCAGCACTGACTAAGGTTCAGCAGAGCACAAAAGGAAACTGAAGGACAAGATTGTTCCTATTGTGTTTCCACTGTGTATTTCCCCACAGAGCAAGGTCTGCCAAGGCCCCGCGGGCTTCATTTCACCCCTTCAAAACCTAACATATTTCTTTGAGTGTCCTGAAGATAGGAACACAATGACTGCCTGTAGAATTTCATCTTAATTCTACCTGGCAACACAAAAGACTAATCACAGCCATCACAATAGCGCTGTTCCTGCAGCCCAGTATGTGATAGCACATGCTCCGGCAGCATAAAGGCCTGGCCCTCCAGAGAGCCAGGAGGCTGGAAGAGGCAGTCAAATGGGAAGCAGAATAGGCCAGACGACACTCAAGATTATGTCTTGTCCACCATGCAGGGGAGAACACAGGCCTGTAGGACCAGACATCCATCAGTGGAGGTCAGGCTCAGGGCCGAAGCATTACAAAAGTAATAATTTCAGAACACATGTGAGGGGAAGAGAAGCGATAACAGTTGTATAATATACATTGTACTTTACTGAGTGTGTGTGTGTGTGTTAGAGTGAAATGAATAATATACTTCCCGTTTCTTATTTCATTAGAAATGACAGATTATTCACAATAGGCTCTGCATCAAAGTTGTAAAGTAGAAGAGTGAAAATTCAAAACAGTCAAGGTTTTTTAGATTTCATTTATTTATGCTCTCTTCCCTATCTACCTCCTTCCTGCACATCCCGCATGATGCTGCACTTGGCACACAGCAAGAGGCCTACAGTATATTGATCTGAAAGGTTGGAGAAAAATAAAAACCTGTGTTATAGGATGTTACAGTATAAAGGTTGACTTCATAACTCCACCTCCCAAACAGATATCTCCCTCTGTGGCTCAGCCTCAGTACCTCCTCAAGAGGTTCACCTAAAGCTCATCTAATTGGTTGCTGGGCTTTAATTAGCCTGGCTCGTTTGCATGGCTGCCATTAGGAATTCAAACAGGGTGGAGTGATAGCTGACATTTCCCCCTTACTCCCCTCTCGCCAGAATCCTCCCCTCTGATTCATCTCATCTTCATTTCCCCAGATCCTGTTTTGAAAGTTTTATTTAGGGTGTCATTTATTTAACAAGGGATTATTTATTTAGCGCATCAAATCATTCTGGAATGAATATTTATATATTTGTGGAGGTTTTAAATATTTACATGGTCTCTCCATTTCTAGTTTTGGAGCCACTGTAATGAGTGCTGTTGTTGGATGTCGAGGGGAATAACAAGACTGGTTTCAAAGTGAAAAGTCCTTTGAATATGTTTCTAACTTAATTGGTATGAATTTATTATCAGGCTTGATGCTCTGATCATAGTTTAATTGGAGGTATATTATTATGGAATGGCTTTAGCAGCAGCTAATGATATATCATTCGGCAATGATATTCATTTGAATGTCAATGAATGATTCATGTCAGGGTGGCGTGTGAAAACACTCGGCAGTGCCATGACCCCATGTCAGCTGCTCTAATGCACTCACAGACTCCTACTTGACTAAATTCCATTAATCCTCAAAGAAGCTTAGCCATTTTTGCCCTGATGCTCACTCTCTTTCTGCATCTTGTTTTACAGAGACACCATTGTGTAATGGTGGCTTATAAAAGAGGATGAACATTAACAGGGTTGTGTCCCCAGGACTTTAACCACTCTTCCTCCACTGGATCTGTCTGATGGTGCACTGCCGAAGCCTGAGCGCCAGTGGTCTATCCAGGCTTGTGGAGGCATGTGGCGACTCACGACTAAGTTTACACATATTGGGCCTTAGAACAGACTTATTAACACCAGCTGCAGGCAGTAGAAGAACGCAGAGAGCGGCAGCATGACTGCTGAACCAGGGAACGCCTCTTCACACCAGAACCCCCCTCCTCTTCAGTCTTAATGACTAACCAGAATGAGAAGTGGAGGAGAGGAAGAGCCTGGTAGAGCCTGATTTGTTCTGCATGCTAAATATGGCCTGTAATCTTTATTCCTCTGAGTGCCTTATTAAAAGTGAAAGGAAGATGAAATCCGACCAGCCAGCCCATCCTTTCTGCTGTTTATTAGAGGGGCTTTTCCTCTGTTAATATTGAGGTTATGGTAACCTTAGTGGTGATAGATGCATCTTGTGACTTCAGGTAATAATAGCAATGATTGATTCCCACCTGAACCCTGGAGGTGTAATCTAGCAGGATGGAAGAGATAAAGTGGCAGGCAGCGTCTGAGAGATACACACAGAAGCAGATTCCATCCAACAGTGCTGTTTATCATCCAGCAGACAACAGCGCCGTGTCAGAATTTATGATGTTTCCCCTCGTCTATAATTCATCATTCATTAACTACCCTTTTCTCCCTCTAAATCCATCTCTATTTGTTAGTTTTATCAGTAAGGTTAGGATGAAAAATACCTATGTGTTACCTTTTGATTCCGCAGGAAGATTAATGTGATTTTTGACTGCAAGTGTGTCGCATCAGTCATATCTGATTTGATAATCAAAGTGAAATTCTTCCCTCTGTCGTGGAGTTGTCGTTGAGAATCCAAAGTGGCACGCGGTTTCTGTCATTTGCAACAAGGCGTCATATTTTTTAGACTCAAGTAATTTATTTAGATTAATGCTGAGAATGAATTTAAACTGCAATTACATCTTGTGGCAGGAATTCTACAAAATATTTTTTATGTAGAGGAAGAAAAAGAAATAACCATAAAGCGTTTCTTTGAGCCCGGCGTATTTTTGCATTATTTCTTTACCTTGCTCTTTCTGTGCAGCTGAAATGATTCCCACTCGTGAATTTTTCTATCATTATGTAAACAGATAACTAGAATCAGAGAGAATATGATCAGCATATTTTTGCGCCTGTATTTGCATTATGGTGCTTATGTTGGAGCACTAATGAAGCTCAAAGACAAGTGGAGTCCTAGATAATTTTTTTTAAGCCCCACACCTTTCCTGTTGTAGAGCTGCGCTAGATGGCACATCTATTATTCCATTAGCAGGTAATTAATGACACTCATTTGTGTAACTGTTATTAAGCCCTTTGAAAGATTGTTTGTGTTCAGATGAAATGAAACACATCCCAGAAGCCATCCATTGTGGTGGATAGATTAAAAGAGCAATAAGGCTCTTTGAAAAATGATATTTTATCGACGGTAATTTTTCACTGTACCTCAGGGGCAGCGATGACAGGAAAACACTGCAGTCCTCCTTCATGTTGATATCCTTTTTTTAGTCAAACTACCAAGGGAGTACACTAAGTGTGATTTATTCATCCCTTGACCAGTAAAAGGTGTCAGCCAGGTGAAAATGGATGCTGGGAGAGTATTGACAGGAGAAATAGCAGTGCAGTTGTCCTGCTCTGTCACAGCATATAGAGAAGGAGGGGGGTAATGTGTCCTGTACTCTGGATGTCTAGTTCACATCTGTCTGATGTCTGAGTGTCTTACACTTTGTCTTAAAAATCTATTGTCTACTTCGTTTCAGTATTTTACAACTGCCGTTAAAGCATTTGTATGGATATTTTAATCACTTTTATTTTTTATGCAAGTTAACTCTTCCCTATGATATTATTACTTCCTACCCTTATTTAATTTTTTTGGCCACTCATTACTTGTATCCTGGAGTGCATTGAATAAATCTCAGACGGGAATCTGATTTCCCACATGAGCAGATCAAATCGTCTCTTTTGTTCATGGTTTCTATCTGCAACTGTAGAAAGATCGAGGTTCCTTTTTTCTTTTTCTTTTCTTTTTTTTTTTTTTACACTTTTTTCTTCTAGGAGAATGGGAGGATGGGGGGAATCAAAAGCGGTGTGTCTTGTGAACAAACACCCAGCCTTTCCAAAGAAGAAGCTATGTAACACGGGCACTGGCATTCCGCAACTCCAGCTGGAAAGGCACACAGCATCTCCTTGGGATTTATATTTAGCATTTGCTATGCTACTTATAAAATATTTCATAAATAATGTGAATATATTAGATGGGGAGAGAACTGTTGCCAGTCATTCCATATGCACTGCCATAGCAACAAGATGTTCCGCCTTTATCTGTTTAGGACCCATGATTCTTAAACTGTTCATTGCCCACGTTTCCTTTTTTTAATCAGAGTGTGTTTGGGATCCCCTGCAGCAGGGATCTAGATAAAAGGATTAACTCTGCCTCTACTAGTTAACCACGTTTAGACTTTGCCAGGCAGGCCTTTAAAATGAAAATAGATGGATTTCAAAAGCCTACGTAAATGTATTTTGATTGTGTGTCATGAAATATCATATAGCAATGCACCTATCGATTTATTGGTTTATTGAAAAGTTTTTCTGTCAGTTTATTAAATTATTAGTTTAGTTAATAACTGCAATAACTACAGGCTAAAATCAAGGGCTTAGTTGAATGAAATTTTTCCAGATTGATCAATACATTTTTAATTTTTCTATATTATGTTTTATTTTAATCATGGCCTAAAATGCAATATTTTAAAGCTTTTTAAAAATATTTTATGTTATATTAGTGTTGTATTATTTAAATTTGAATATTTATTTTAGCCCTTCAAAATTTACTTTTTTTTTTACCGGTAAGCTTTCTGACATTCATAACAGTTTATGCCTCATTTGCAGAAAAAACTGTAACTTTTAGTCACTCCAAAGATGTGGATCTTTTTTTTCCCTTTTAAATGGAGGAAAAAGAAGCAGGAAATGTCTGTTCTGTCCAAAGCATTTAATGCACTGGTGGTGAAAATCATAGCCTTCCTTTACAAACACAGAAAGCATTGACCAAGGTGCTGGCTAGTTCATGCAGAAAACATCCACATGTATTCATTACTGGTTTTGATCCAACAGGCCTTGTTGGAATCTGGAAGCATTGTGCCGGCCACTGCTTCACTGTCGGCTGGGTAACACAGTGCAGCAGGGAGGAACTGGCTTCTTTGTCACTGCTGTTAGCATTAGCCAGAGATTTGCATATATTTCTCTTGGAAGCATTAAAGGAATACAAAAAAGACTAATTCACTATTGAAAGTCTCCCTTGCAAGATTAAAAGAGCCCCATTAGAAATGTATGACTGCTCATGTAGTTTTTATTTCATTTTTCAGTGCCCCCCCTTTTGCCTTTTTTTTTTGTTAGAGGCTTTGATTATTTGCCAGGTTGGCAGAAAAAATAAGAAATAGAGAAAAAAAAAACAACTGCCATCTTTTCTAATGGTACTTTGTTTTAAAATGAACTTGCTTTTCATCGCTGTAGCTTGTTTTCCTCAGGTTATCTGTCTAATTTTGGGAAAGATGATGTTTGCTGGAGCCGACTTGTAATTTTAAAGTTCACACATCATTGTAGATTTTTTTTTTGGGGGCGCTTGCTGGAAAAGACGCATTGATTAACGGGAAAGAACAGCATAGCTCCATTATTTCTGTTATTATTTGCAAACATGTTGGGGTTATGTTACATATTTCACATGTAATTAGTTAGTTCTTTACACTTGTTTTTCTTCATCTTTCCCTCTATTCAGTACCACAGCACTGGCCGCATCGTCAAAATGGTACAGTGTACCACACAGACATTGGAACGAGAGCATGTGAACAACACTCCCAGAGGGAGTGCCCACAATGCTTATCACTCTGACCTGAATTCTGTGACGACAGACAATTTTACAAACAGCTGGGGATCAATCAAAGCCCACTTGAAATATGCCACCTGCCACTATTACATTAGGAAGCATGCTGTTCAAAATGGAACATTTTCACTTGTATTTGTGATTATTTTACAGGCAAACTTGGTCTCCTCATGGGGCCTCAAGTGCCAAATGATTTATTCCTCCCCCCAGTGCCACCACCACTCTGCAGAGCTGTAGTGAAAGGGGGGAGGGGAGGGGTAAGATTTACTTTAAGTTGTCTCTAAGCCTGGGGATGCAGTCAACAAGAGAAGGTTAGATATAGTATTTGTATTTAAGCTAAAATCCTGCACCCACCACTTACCACAGCCCCCATCCCACCATAGTGTGTTGTCTATGGAGAGTGCATCAGTATGTTTGCATGAATTTATAAGGCCAGTAGTTTAGACACTTTTAAGACAAAGTGAATGAAGTGAATAAAATATTTATAGCTTAGTGTTCCCTCAGACAGAAAGTGTTCTTATATAGTATAACCTTGATGTTTGTACTGTAGGTCTAAGGTGCTATACTCGCTCCTCTACCTGTGCCCAGATTTAGCCAGAAGTCACTCCTCTCCCAGCAGGTGTCAGTGTTACTACTGCAGAAGATGTTATAATATAAAGGTAGACAGGTTACTGCTTATATACACTTATATAACTGGTGCGCTGATGTTGCACCCAAAACAACTATACTAATCTTGTAACTACTGTCTTTTATGCCAAAACACTTGGCAAAACTTCTACCAAACTTAACAGTTTGGTAGAAGTTTTGCTGTGATGTTATGAAATCACCAGGTAAAGCATTCTGTATTTTATTTTTAGTCACTCGGACTGGAGTGTTTTTTGTTTTGTTTTTTTTAACCTTTTTTTTAAGGGTGTGAGTTTGTTTGATTTAGGTTACAGTGTTTTTTTGTCTCAAGTGAAAAATGTAATTTCCACCTCTCCAAAATACAAAGACAGAAAAAAAGGGCATCAGAAATTCACAACAGTGCTCATTACATGTCTGTGGTTGAACTTGAACGTCTCATTACACTTAAAGAAAATAAGGCAAACATTTCCTCTGCACCACACGCCACTTCTCTGCCCTGGTCAGTCGTGTTGAAAGGTCCTCCTAGACAACCAAAAAGTGGCAGGATAAAAATGAGTGTAACTCAAGTATAGCCACAGGATGAAACAGATGTGTTGGCTGTGGTGTTAATGTGAGTTGTTTTAGCCAGACTCTTAACTCTGCTGAACACAGTGAGCTTGGTCTTCCCCCATCTGGTGCGTAGAGTGTCAGTCCTCCAGAGCAATGTTCGACACGAGGTCAGCAGAACACCGCAGATTCACTACATATGCTTCACAAACTGTTGCTGTCGGTCAGGCGAACATACATTATAATCCAGATTAAACCGGATAATTAGCCATTTGTGAGCCATTAATTCTGGCAGGTGAAAGGGGGCTGAGTGGGAAATAAAAATGTTGTTGTGTGTTGTGGCATGGTGCTAAAAAATGGGCATCTTTCCAACAGCTCATTTCAACTATTCTAAATTGGCCTCATTGTAGATGAAATATTAAATGGCCAGTCTGGCTATTAATGCTGACTTTTATGGATTAGATGCTGTTGTACTTAATATACCAGTTCAGTTGTCCCTTTTATTCCTCGGCAGTGTCCTGTCCGCCTGTGATGTATTGCACGGGGAGCAAACCCACTGGTACACAATGGGGTTTCAGCCCATGTGAAACTCTCTGGCACTGGTCCAGACTGGGAGTGAGAACGGTGCAAGCTGTGTTGTCTGAGGCTCGTTTGCTGCTGTATAGCACTGCCATCAATAAGGAACCTTAATAGAGGCATTACACTTTGAGACTGTAATGCCACAATGTGACATTTGGATTGACAAAAATTACACAATAAACTATTTCAGTGATTTCATCAAGATGCAACTGAATAATTTTCTATTTAAATGTTATAGATTTAAGTAAGAAACAATACACTTTTAGCATTTTTAAAGCTGGTATCAGTATTCTTCATTATTAACTTGGTGTGCATTTGCAAATGTAATTTGAAACGTTGTTACAAAACTTATACAGTACCACTCAAAGATACTGTGTAATTTTACACAGCTCAACAGAACGTTTTGGCATCTTGGCTTATCGTTTTGGTTTTATGTCTCCTTAAAAAATTCTGTTTTCATCTAACCCAATTGCAGCGTGTTTAATACATTTGTAAATATCAGAACTCTAAAACAAACAAGCAGCCAAAAATTTGTTGCAGTTTTAATGTTATATAACGACAAAACAAACCGTAAGCATGCTAATATGTTAGCCAAGTAAATATTAGCGTGCTAATGTGAATCTAAAGTAAAATCATGTAAAATGATTGACTACAATTAACATTATATTTGTGTTTGATGTTGCTGGTCAGTTTCATTATGCCTCTGTATAATTAAGTAATTTTCTTTATCAGCATCATCATAAATAAATAGCTAACATGAATTGAGTTAAAATTAAATGTGCTCTAACTTAGTTTTTGTGTTTGTCTTTATCATTTCCTAGTTCAGAAGACAAATGAAAGCAACTTTAAACAGTACAAGTGCCTGTGGCCAAATCAGATGTTTTTTTTTTTTCTTTGATTACACTGATGTGAAATAAGCTTTGGCTTTGTGAAATGTGAAGTCACTACATTTATTCAGTGTGCATTTTACGAAGCTGATTGCAGTAGTTCATGGAGAAAAAAGTATCAAAATGATTCAGGTTATTTTTTTAACCTTTCAATAAGTCAATAAGTCTTTGATAAACACCGGAGGAAAATACTATGAGACTCCTGTCTTAAGTTCAAACCAACCAAACCAAACAACGTAAATGTTGCTACAGTTTTAAAACTTTGAAGGAGATAAATTTGACATTATGGCATTAAAATGTCAAAGGTATGTAAATTTACATTACAGAGCATTATTTTATCTTTAGTGAACATTCAGATCCTTTTGATCAGTTAAATTATGACTTGATGTTGCAAATCTAAATTTCAGCTGAATAAATAATTTATTATTATTTGTATTACATATATATATTATTGAGCATATTTATTTAAGAATATCTATTTTTGTAAATTCCGTACCACTTTTCAAGCTACTATCACCATGCATACTCCTGAGGGACGAAGGAACAAATCTCACCCCATACAAAGATGCACCTGAAACTATGCATATTCTGTGAAACAAATTGTGTTTGGCTCAAAAACGAAAAAAGACAGGTCAGCTATAATTCTGTGGCGTTCTGGTGGAAGAATTATAGCCTTACTGAAGTGCGAGCAGCCAGGACTCTCCTGAAGAGGGACGTTCCCCTCAGCATTATCCACAGTGGGGGGAGGATGTGGCTGTTTTCTTCCTTGAAGGAAGACGTTGGCCAGGGACCATAATGCCTCCAGTTGCTAGCAAAGCCCCCTAAAATATTCATCACATAACTTTTCTGTGTGACTATATGTTTTTAGCAGATGGTTACATTTTTCAACAGAGAACAAAGTTGTAAAAGGAATATGATTTCACTTGTTGCCATGGGAACAGAGATGGATGAAGATGTTTCATGGTTCACCGGTTGCCTCATCTCTGGGTGTGTGTGTGTATCTGGATGAGTCCGTACGTCTCAGTTTGTCTCTGAGTGTATATACTTTAATACTACAGACGTATGTACATGCATTTGCATAGGGACATGCTCATAAAACTATTACATTTTTAGTGACTCTGTAATTCTGCCATCGCTTCGTTTTTCTGAAGGATATTATGTTAAGTTGCTCGCCGAAAGGTCAGTGCAGCTCCAAGAGTGGATCATTTCCCAGTATTCTATTACAAGTATCAAGCGCTAGTTTTATATATGCTCTTGTCATAAGCTCTATTCAGAGCATGAATTATTTTGCTCTGTGATGGTGAAGTGGTGCTCATTTCACAGTGTATTAGCTGACTGTCTAAATAGTGATGATTCAGTAGCATGGCTTCTCATTTTCACATGACACATGAAAGGGAGGATCTGTCGATAAATGCGACAATAACAGCCGCCCAAGTTATCTTGTGCCGTTTTTTTAGCAGCATTTCAAAATGAGTGTTCTTCCATTTGAGAGGAGCTAATTAGATTGTGTGAGTTGCATGATATGGGGCCCTACACATAAAAGCCTTGCTGTGGAGATGAGCAATGGTTGCCTGTACTCCAGACAGTGCTGATAGTAGAGCCACTCCTTTAATTCCACTCAAAAATCAGATCCTAATTGGGTGTCTGATTTTAGTAACTTGTTCAGCAATTTAAGAAAACTGCTTTTTGAAATGTAACAATTTCAGTGATCTTAAGAGTCTCATTTCTCATTCTGTGCACTCCACTGGGGACTGTCTCTTTTTCAGGCCTCATCATGCAATAATTGAAAGGCCCTTTTTCGCCTGTAAATCATTGACCCCAAACAATTTATCATGCTGTTCGTTTGGAAGCACGAGAAACAGTTTTTCAAGCCCATCAAGAGACTCAAAGAAGAAAGCAAGATAATTGTTTAAGTTGCCGGTTTACTGAATTTTTGGTTTTCTTCATTTCTTCTCTTGCTGTACAGTTGAATATTTTTACCTGAAACCACACATAAAAAATAAACACGTGCAAATGCACATATGCAGATGCACAAGCCAATTACAATATATTAATTCTAACTTGGCAGTGTGCAGCTCTATGACACCAGGTGAAGAATGTAGTTATTAGAGGAGGCACCTGCAGATGGAGCATGGAGCCTTTTATTTTCTTCCTGTGACAAAGAGGAAGACAAAATTTCCACAGAGGCATGTATGAGTGGTGAAGTGTAGCTTAATGGGATGGTTTTATTCATCAAGCGAGGTCTGTGCACTCGTCCACTGCGAAGCTGCCTTGAGGGACAGTGAGTGATTCCGACCACTCAGCCTCATTATGGAATCATATTAATATTTAAGGGGTCGGAATTGAGGAATAAAGAGGGTAATTGATAGCATCAAAATGGAAGTGTTTGAACCCTGCTATATTATTTAAATATTTCTAATAGTGCTGCCACAATATGTGCTAAAAATGCAGCAAAAACGATTGTGTTTAAGTGATAAAAATTGTTGTGTACAAATCTGACCCTTAAAAGTAGTAGTGAGCGGCATACACAATCACAGACAGCAATAGAGGACCCGAATGACTGGCTGATGAGTCGTGCCAGGCAGAGGGGATTGAATCATAGCATAAGCAGTTGGATTTTTCTCTCTTGCTGCAGATGAGGAGCCAGAGGCCATCCTTTTTTGGTGAAGGAATGGGGGACAAAAACAACACAGACCTATTTGATTTCATTTCCTGTTTATTTTAATCTAGACAACCCTGCTACACAGAGTGATCTAGATTAAGTGCTCAGGGTAAGGACAGCAGTAACCTTGAGTAGTAGTAAGTCTTCACTGTGTGTGTGTGTGTGTGTGTGTGTGTGTGTGTGTGTTAATCAGCTGATTAGACGTTATAGAAGGAAAGTGACATGTAAGCATAAATGAGTCTGCAGGCAAGTCGACTGAGAATGATAATGATGCTCAGGAGTTCTACTTAGCATAACATGAGGGACTGCTGCTTGTGCTCATGGCATTCTTCAGAACGTAGTCAGTGGACTTTGTTACATAGTAGAACTAATTAGGCTTTACCACGTTTAGCCAGAGGCTCTACAAAACCACCATTGTGGCTTGTTTCTGGATCTTATGCATGATTTAGCCTGAGTGTTGCATCAGCCAGTTCTGGGGATAAATACTAAAGCTGCACCTGTTTTTTTTTTTTTCAACTAATCATTAATTGTTTTTGATTAGTAGAGTAGTCCTTTGGTTAAATTACCAAAAAAATAATACCCATAACTTCTGCCAGAACAAAATGAATGCATTTATCACTTATTGTGAAATTAAATGAATGAGAGAAGGAACCATTTAAGAGTAGAACTTTTACTTTATGCTACTATTCATCACAAAAGTTATCCGTGCATAGTGGGGAACTAGTAAAGGTATTGTTCAGTTTGCTCTGCCATTGTAAAGCAGGTGCAGCCTTTTGCTGTTTCTGAAATGGAAACAACCTACCCTCTGTACTCTCACTAAATGTACCAAACATGCAATGATGACAAGCGCTAACACTAAAAGTAACATGGCTACTGTTGTTTATGTTCAGAAGGTTCCGTACACCAACGAACACCTCAACTTTAATAGGAATAAACATAATTTGCCACTTACAAATGTGCTAGAAATAGGTTTTCCATAACTTTACTACTTAGCATCTGCTGTAAGGAGCCTTCCATTGAGTTGTTGTCTGAAATACAACAGATAAAAACACAACGACTGCTCTCAGGCACTGATACCAACCAACAATCAGACAAAAGTCGCTGTATTAAATGCTCACCCTGCTGTCTCATCATTTTGAGGTCAGAGAGCCCCTGGATGTTTTGTTATGAGATGTATTTGCATAGCAGTCGTGCTACTGTGTCAATGTTTGACTGTTTAAGTTTAACAAAGCACTGAGCATTATTTTATTAGGTCTCTGTTTAAAGAATAATTTTTACAATAGTATTTGGGATTTGGGGATGAAAATGTATTTTCAGCATGTGTTGGAGTGGAAGCTGCACTAATTTGTCATGAATGTAAACACTGTGACGCATCATAGCACTGCACACAAATCGATGTATTCACATTGATTACATCAACAATTACATCAACTTACGCTTGTTTGAGAGCCGCATATGGAGATACAACCACGAAGGTGTGAGCAACATGTTATTTGAGTGTTACCTAGAGATTGCTAATCATACAGCAGAGACATAAGGATGATATTCAGCCTGCTAATGAAAAAGCTTCTAATAAATGCTTTTTAGATGGAGCATAAAAAATGTCGGTACACAGACAGATTGCTAACAGATGCCAGCGCACCTGTAGCTCTTAATCAAGTTAATTTTCTGTTTTGGGGGGTAAGAAGAGTGTAAGACAGCCAACAGGCAACAGATCACAAAATGATACACAATAATAATAATAATAATAGTAAAATGTAGTGATGGTGTTAAAGAAGAAATTAAAGTTAATTGGATTGAGAACTTAATGTACTGTATCTATTGGTAGCATGATGCATTTCATTTTAAGTACTGTATTAGTCTTACATGATAAAATAGGTTAGTAAAAATGGGCAGCAATTTTTAATCTCACACTATGCTGCATTATTCTGTGCCTCTTTGTATTTTATAGCACAAATGACTGATTTCTTGTTAAACATGCTATACAAACTGTTTAGGAGCAGTTTGGGCAGCCTTGTTTTGTCAAAGTTCGTGCATTTCACTTAGCTCTCATTCATAAAAAGTCTGCATGAAACCATTTTTATTTTTGCACATAACATAAAAACAAACAGAAAATTATGCCATTTGATGTTTGATCATATCGTTTCTTTGTGCTGATAATAGAAACAGTTACAAAGAACATAGTAGTTATACAAAGGCTGTGTTGAATGAGGAATGTGTGATTAAGCAACAGGGCTTCAGAATAATAAGATGTGGTGTCTTTTGCCTGAAAGGAGAAAAAAACATTAATGCACTAACTGCAGTCAGTGAATTTTTCTTGTCGAGTGCTTGTGTTGGTATAAATAGATGGCCAATTTGTAAAATCGTCTGCCTGAACATAAGCATCTTGGGCTTCTCTAATTGGTCAATTTCCCGCCTGTATTGAGTGCCTAGATTGATTTATTGCCTTTTTTAAAAGGCCGTGGGGACTCACAGAACAGCTGTGCCAGCCGTCCATGCAGGAATTGTTATGAAAACAAGGGGCTGAGTGCTGAGCGTCGGACAGCAGTCATGGCAGCAAACGGCGAGTAGAATGGAGCAGAGCGGCATGGCAGACAGCTGGCAAAAACAGCACTGGCTGTCTGGCACCACTGGAGATGCAGGATTTATTTCAGCAAACACTGCTGAGTGGAGAAGCCCTGCCCTTGTGGAGATTTGTCTTTTTTTCCACACAAACACACTACTAGGAATTTGCTTGATTGCAGCAATGCCTTAATCATATAAGGGCCTGTGTGATTGGAGCCAGAGAACAGACATTTTTCATGTCATGATATCCCCTTCCATCCACTTGACATGGAGATGACTCGGAGTGTTCGGTCTCTTGGGGCTTGAGTGATGGCTCCCCAACCTGAGCATATCTTGACTGAACTCGGCTGTTTGTAAGCAATCAGTGATTTACTCTCCTGCCTCTTATCTGGCTGAAAACAATTCCATCGCATGTGAGATTCAGAACAACATTTCTGTATATGACCATATCTGAACCATTCTGCTTGTTTTATGAGTTACTATCAGCGTATCTCAGTGTTTTGAAATGTGAATGTGGGAGCAGAGGCATCGTCATTGTCTCACAAGGACCATTTGAGGAAAAATAATGTCTTAGGTGTAACCTCCAGGGTGACTTATGACCCATGTGGGTTGAAACAAAAGCTTTTGCTCAGTAAGGAGAATGTTTGAAAGATTGTGTAAGTGTAATGTGCATCTGCTTTGTGCAAATCAGAAAAATACTTTCTTAAATACAAGCACATGTCTGTATTTCCCATTTCCTCTCACCACAACACTTTTTTTTCCATCAAGTCTTTTTTCTTGCTTTTTGATTACGCTACATCGGTGAAAACTGTTTCCCAGTGGAAAGCAGACTCATGTGGTGCTCATATACCTTATCTCCATATACATTTAATCCCAAGTAACAACGAGGATAGCAACAAATAACACTTATTGTCTGATTAGGCGACACTCTGTGGAACATAACTGAGATAATTCACATGCATGTTGAAGAATCTACTACAAGCATCACAGCCCAGCCACTGGCTTTGGTTCTCTTGTGAAATGTGAGAGCAGATAGCTAAGTGTCTCCTTTTTGAACTGTGATTCTTAGAAATTCCTGCATTTAGCACTGGGGATTGGGAGCTTGAGTCTTCCACAAGCATTTGAATGCACATTTTGTGAGTCCTCCACTAAAGGCAAAAAGATATATAGAGAGAGAGAGAAAGAGAGAGTGTGTGAAAGTGAGAATGAAAGAGAGAGAGACGAACAGGGAGAGAGTAATCGCACAGTCTTTATCTAGTACTTAACTTTAGGAAATATGAGTCTGGTTGAAGATGAAAGGGACTTAATCTCAAATGCCTCAAATTCCTCTCTCCTCTACTCTCTTTCTCTGTCTGTCTTTCTCACTGTCTGCTGTCCACTGGGACTGGCCCATTCCAGCACATTGGAGTGCATTATGTAATCCCCTCCAAGTCTCCACGCCCTGCAGTAATGGTTTAATTAGGGGAGAGGAGGCAGGCATCATGGCATCCCACCTGCCATCATTTTTCAAACATTCACAAAGTGATTTCTCCACTAGAGACACCTTTCAGTCTATCACTCGCCCCAAACACTCTTTGATAAACACTATATGACTGATATCTTTTGTTAGCATTGTGTCTGCTGATGCATACTGAGCTGCAGAGTTAACAAACCTGTCTGCTTATTGTCCTTTGTGCTGCTTGTGGCCCCAGCCCCCTATGCTCTTCCCTTTTCCTCCAGCAGCCTCTCTCCACTCCACCAGGTCCCTTGCCAGCTAGCCAGTGCAGGCGTGCTCAGTCTGTCAACACTTCCACAGCACTCAGTGTTTGAATGGAAACAGGAGAAAATCTACAGACTTGCCAGAACAAGCCTTAGAAACAGGGGTTAACACCAGCTTGGGTATGATGTAACTCAGTCTGCCACACTTAAGCCTTTCACCACCTGATTGTGTTTTGATAGATTATGAGTTGCATTTGAATTCTGTCCATGAAAAACATTTTGAAATTGTTAAGTAAGCATGTTTGCACTCTTAACACAGTGCATGTTGTTTACATCAGACACTAGGGGATTTCTGTTATATATTATTTGGGGTGATTTGTATGTCAGACTATACAGAAAAATATCTACAGATAGTTTACCTAACATTTTTTAAACGATTTAATTAGTGCACAAAATGTCCTACAAAATAATCAATAAAAGCAGTGTATTGTTTTATTTTTAAGTTTTTTTTTTAAGTTTTCTGCTAAGCTAAAAATATTGGTGAGTCTGGGCATCTTGACATATTACCTAACATTAGGAGTTTACAGTTAATAAATGAACTCAGTGTAGTTTTGTATATAGTTTAATTTGTTATTATGGAAGTTGCCAGAGAAGAGAAAGGGTAATTAATGAAATGTTTGAAAGTTTCAATTTGTTCAGTTAGGGCTCACACTACAGGCACTTAGTCAAATAAAATCATTCAATTAATTGCTGACATACTGTAGCCAAGTCTAACCACCATATTTGTTTCAGTTTAAGTGCATTTTGAATGAAATTTGATTATAGTGACTGCTGCTGTATCTAGCAGAGCAGTACCATTGTAATAAATCAGCCAGTTCGAAGGATTAAACAGGTATAAAATGTTAAAAGCTAAGTATTTATTTTATCATTTATTAAATGTAATAGCTATTAAGGGACCAGTCATTCCCCACAGTTTTTGCTGTGAGTTCAACCCAGTTTGCACTAGTTGATCCTTATCAGGACCACTGAGCTCATTGAAAAGGTGTTGAAAGCAGTCAGTGGGTGGTCTGATGTTTTAAGCTTGAAAAGCTGTGATTTTACTAATTTAGTGTGGTTGCTTTTACCACCACATGAAGCAAAAACAAAATATTTCAATACCAATTCAATTCATATTAATTAGCAGCTTTTTAATCAGTTAATATACCAATAATATGACTACATGATATATGATCCCATGTATTTGTATTTATTTATTCATTAGCTGCCTAAAATCAGACACAGGCATTTAAGGCACAATGCTGAGCTGTTCAGTAATATCAATAACAATAATATTCACTCCAATACTATATTTTGTCTTTCATTCTTTATGGCAGATCTCAATGTACAGGCCTGGCATGACAGACTATGTCATACAACCCTTATCCCACAAATAATTTTTTTATATTGTTATTATAGCCTATAATTATTTTTGTCTTTACATTGATAACTTGGTGTTCTAGTAAAAACGTTATATGATTTTTCACATTTAAGAAAAAGCTGGATCCAAACTGCATGAACTTGTGAACATACCGGGAAAACATGCCAGAAGAACAGAAACATCAAGATTCTCTTTCTAAACCCTAAAGAAAAGTTAACTTGGAGAGCAGACAAATTCAAGAAAAGGGGGCAAGTGATTACTATATGTTGAGTTGCAACTGCTACCTGTCTCATCTGTAAAGAAAAAGTAGCCTGGAGGAATATAATCTCAAGCAGCATTACTCTATTAAACATGCAGAGCCATATGCTAGGTATGAAGGAGAGAAAGAGAAAAATGAGCTGCTCAGCTCTGGGGAGGACTTAAACAAAATGTTCCAAACCATTCTACGTAATAGTTTTTTTTCAATTTTGGCTGTAACTTCAAGTGACCCTTGCTCAGAGAGATCAACCTGGCCACTGTCCCAGAGGTCATGAGTTTGAGACCCCTGTTTGAATCCATCCTCCGTCTGCCCCTGTTCTCCCAGTTTGATTGAGAAAAAGCATGCTGACAAAATATTAAATGATCAGACATGTACTTCACAATATATTGTATTGCAATCAATATCACTATTTCCCATCAGAAACATTACAGTATTAACCTACGTGGCACTTAATGAGTAATCATTTGGGTAAGAAGTAAAGCAGTGCCATTTGCCTCAATGACCCAAGTTTTGCTCCTGCTCAGTATTGTTATCCTCTGCTGTAGGGGAGAAAACACCTTCTTACTTAAGTGTATTTCACTTTGTTCACCTGTTTCGCCTTGTGTACTTGTCTGCTGTCTGCTGGCAGCGATGAGGTGAGTGGGATATACAGGTTTTTGTGACAGCTGTCATAAAATGCTACAACTGAGGAACACAAGGGGTCACCACAAGAATATAGAAATCCAACTGTCTGCTAATCCTGCATTAGTGTTTTTACATGGTCACATCCTTTGTACCATGTAGCGTATTTGTTCAATAAAGATAGAAATTACAAATGATTGTTGAAGAAATACCCAATGCCTAATTTGTCTACGTATTCAAGTATCCAAGTATTAGTATTACAGCAACCTTTGTTAATATACTGTGTAATTACAGAGGTGAATTGTGGATTGATGTGATTTATTTATATTGGTGCACACTGTAGTGAGCCCCCCAGTGCTCTTCATATGAAGGGCTTATCGGAGAGAGTCGGGGCCAGCTCTACTTCGGGGCAGAAATCTGCCTCTCTCAGGAAGAGACTGTCCTTGGGTCAGGATTCACTCTGCTCCTGGCACAAACACACGTGCGCCCAAACAAACACAAATTTTGCATAGAATGAAAAGCACTTCACTTACTGTCCTCTCTATCCTGGAGGGCTGAATAGAATTAAGCACAATTTGATAATGACTTATTAAAAACTGTGGCTGAATAAATGAAGTGTGTTGTGTAGCCATTAGAGGATGGGAGCTATTATGTTAAACGTTTTGATTTGTGAAGTGGGGTGTGGACTTGCTAATCCAGAGACAGTTGGGGATGCTGGAGGGAGGAATCAAGCCAAGCATATAATATGAGAACATTAGGTTGATGTACACAGACGGGTGCTTCTGAGCAAGAAAAATACAGATGATCAATGAACTCCAGAGCGAAAAAAAAAATTATGGATAAAAATTTATTAAATCACCCCTAACAGCAGTAAATTAGAGAAACAAATGTGTTACAATTTCTGTAACTGTCAATAACTTGTGTTTTAGTTAACCTTCTTTTTTAACTCTTTAACTCTGATCCAATTTCAAAAAGAAGGTTGAAAAGCTATATTTGTTCATAGACAGGTGTTACTGTACTGTGGCTTGGCTGAAACAGGCCAATGAGGATGGAGCATTTCTCCTCAGTATTTTCCAGGCACGACTGCCAGACTCCGTCTGAGACTGATAAATCACCCTGCCCCAGCCCTTCTCCTGTGTTTTCTTTTCAAATGTAGAATCGATGGATTTTTCCTTCATTTCATTGACCTGTGCATAATGGTGCTCTCACTCCTCTACCATTGGGAAGGAGCCCCTCGCTGCAGACGTGCTTGCCCAGGCAAAGGCAAGCAGCCTGGGCTTTGTGTTGCTTATTGTTCAGCCTGAAGAAATTAATGTGCTGTGAAATTAGCACTTTATCTGACTGCAGATACAGTAATGGAGGCAATTAGAGTGCACGAGAGAAGCAGTGCTTGGGGTAGTGAAGAGGTAAGGGACAATCCTCGAGCTACAGGAGCCCAGCGGAGAGTTGCACAGCCGGCCTCACAGATAACACGGTCACCTCCGCCTCGCAAGCAACACAGTCTGTCTAGAGTGTCCGTTTGTTAATAAAGAACATTTGTTGAATGCAGTGACAAGTATTGTTTAGATTAGATAACTGGCAAACCACACTGGAATAATGGCTGTAAGCTTTTATTCATATATTAGAAGGAAGGGGAATCTTTTTATGCATTTGAAACTAATGCTCTATTGTTTATTTTTTATTTTTTTACCTTTATTTGGAGGTGCACAGTTGACAGAACTGAAAATTATTCGAATGGGAAGGGAGTGAAGCAATGAAATCAATGCACATTTTGAGCTTAGATCATTTCTCATCAGTTATTTTCAGACATGACATTGTGTATTTACAGCTGCAGGGGTGCATTGTCAACTCTCTTTATCACATCTCCAGATTGAAATTGATCTCTCCGATTGTGAGCCATGGGCAAAGAGATGGACCTTATCAGATGCTGAGGAGCTGCCAGTGTGCTGTGCTGTCACCTAAAGCCTTGTAGATTGTTTATTTATTCTTCAAAAGAGTCTCTGATGTGATGCTGGAGGGGAGATGCTAACATAATGCTATGTTTATTTTTGTGAGCTTAGACACAATTGTGGCACTAACCTATGATCCTGTTCTGGTCTGCTGAGGTTGTACCTGTCTCTACAGTTTGCCCATACAGCGTTATTAGACACTCGTACTGTTATTGCATTCCTGTGTTATAATGTACTTATGGAACTGTATATCCCTCTGGAGTCCCTTGAACATCCTGTCAGGGTCCGAGTCAAATATTGACATAGCTTATAGTTACAGCCGAAAAAAAGTTTCTTCAAAGTTGTGTTGAGAATATATGAAGTGTTCTGTCTTTGCTCCACATGACCGTCCTGTGTGGTTTGTTTGTTTAATAAATGCACAGTCAAACAGGTGCACTAAGATTGCTGGTGAGAAATGTCTGAAGTAGATTTTTCATCACAAAATATATGCCAAAGGTGAACTGAAAGTGTGTGTGTGGTTTTAATAATAATCTAATTTTCATACCTGTATAAAATAGGTTGGTTATTTTTCACTAGCACACGTGGGAGTGTAGTATCTTTCTCATATATTTTTCATGTATTATGTAATTCAGTAATTTGTTTTTGTTGTTATTAGTAATTCTCTAATTTTCATGTGGGTTCAAGCAAGTGTAGCAGGGACTTTATTTTTTTCTTTTTTAAATCTGGTAGGGTGAAGCCAGCCACCCACCTCTAGTCCCCCCTCTGCTTTTCTGAGTAAAGACAGCATGACTTCTGCAGTTGGGGGATCACGCCCAATAAGAACATTATCCCAAAGAGTGCACTGGGCTGGCAAGAGTCTGAGATAATACCCCTTCCTCTTAAACTCTACCAGCTCCAGCTCACAAAGTAGAGGCAGAGACAGGGCAACCTTACCAAATGATACCCCACAGCACCCATGAAACCAATTGTTCCCCCGCCACCTTATGTGTTAGGGAGAAAGTGAAGGGATAGCTGGATGTCTGCATAATATCCTTATTCTCAAACATGAGGGTGTAGTCTGTGTGTCCATTAGTGTCAACACACCAATGCTAAATGGGCCCGGGCTGTCTTTTCTTTTTAGCTGCAGAGTGTTTTTCTGTCTGTGTAGATGGTAGTAGTTGGTCCACAGGGTATTATCCATTCTGATCGGGAGGCTGTGCTGCCTCTGAGGAGAGGGAGATAGATGAGGACATGCCACAGTGTTGAGGTATGTGTATGATTAGGGAGGCAGCTCTGATACCTGTCACCAGCAGCATGTTTACGTGCTAAATGATGCTGATCGAATGGATGAATGCCAGCAGTGCAGCAGATGAATGAGAGGTCTTAAGCAGTCATTTACAATATCTTCGCTGTGAGATTAGCCACATTACACAGTGATACTTACGAGCAACACCTTTGTCTGAAAGAGCTCATCTTGAAAATACAAATGGGATTCATGCAGCCCCGCGCTTTTCTTCTCTCACTCTCTCCTTTACAGCTCATCATTGTGAAGCGAATTGAAAGGCTGTCTTCTCATTAAGGCAAGTGTTGAAGTGGGCAGTTATGCAACCTGAGTTATCTGTTCAGCATTTAGCCCTGTCTTATGGCAGACAGACCCCTCTTCTTTAAGCCTCTGCCTTCTCTGCGCTCCTCTACTGATCTCAGACCAGGTGGTGTTGTTTAGGCATACATTCAACAAATGAGGCAGGATCTGTCCCAGGTCCAGTGTAATCAGAAGGGCCCAGGTTGAACACAGATTTGGCCCTGTATCTTGTTTGAGTTAACAGCGCAAGCTGAATGGCCTGTTTATAATCTCCTCAGCATGGGGAGAAAAACCTCACTAAATCTGTCTGGATAGCTGTCACATGTGGAACAGATGTGCTGAAATGGAGGAAATTATGTCACTTCTTTTTCCCCTCTCTCATGTGACCATGATGACTAAAGAGCTGTGATCAGGGTGATGTGATTACGCAGAGGGAAGGTTCGCACTGTGTTAACAGTGGTGCCACGTCTGTTTTTTCTTCATCGCCATCACAAAGCTCGTAGCAGGGGCACTGCTGCTTACATGCATCACAATGCCCTCTACAGGTGCATGTTGGTGACATTTTTCTTCCTGACTAAATCTCATTAGTCACCAGTCCTTGCTGTCGGTGTTGGGGAGCACAAAATATACATAGCCCTTGTCTTACTGATGTTTAATTCCATGTGACTGTCAGCATGGAAGACGGGACAAAGAGTTCCTAGTTAATGCTGTCTCTTTGGAAAAGGAACAACAAAGTGGTCTGCCAGTGGGTGGCAGCATTAAAAATGTGCACTGCAAAAGGTAAAGGAGTAGTGTGCTTACTTTACCTCAAATATTTATTCACTCTCATGCCCCTTGAAGGACTCAATGGATTGGTGAAATGGTAAAAAATACATTGACAGAGAGAGAGAGAGAGAGTGTGTGAGAGTGACAGATAGTGACCTGGTCACACCTTACTGTCACTCTGGTCTTCTTTCTGTGATGCTGCATCTCACTGAGGACCATGCAAGGAATCAGAGTGCACTTACCACCATTGCCCAGAGACATCCATCACGATGGCTGTGATGTATACGGCAATGCATCCATTAAGATGAGAAAAAAAAAACTGAAGACTGTATTTTGTGTACAAGCTCATAGCTACTCCAGCAACATCACCTTTCACATCATCATATCATGACACGCAGCCCTAGTACGAATTGTTTGTGTTTATCTTTGATGAGTATGTCACGCAACATTGACTTCTTTAGTTTATTTGTTTTGATGCGTATCATGCCTCAGTCTCCTCATGAGTGAGAGAGTTCACATTTGCTGAACATGTGCAATGTTTCAATTATAGCTGTAATTTACATTGTGCACTGGAAGGGGAAGTAGATTAAGAGTACACAGAGAGATGAGAAGGTTTATAATGAATGTTAGATGTATTACCCTGTGCTTGTTTTTCTCTTATGAGCTCATGTTTCACTCACTGTCCCTGTGTGATCACTACAGGCAGGCGGAGAATGAGCAGAATGATAGACCAGACATAATGAGAGATTTTTGTACAGAAAAAATGTATTTTAAAGCTTTTTAAAAATGTAATTAAACTAATGAAATGGACAATCAGGGCACTGTCAAGTTTTTTTGTTTTTTTTTGTTTTTTTGCATCTTTCTTCCCCACCGTACATGCTGACACGTTGAGATGTTTCATTTTCAACAATGACTCTTTTCCTCTGTCTTTTGGATATTCTTAAATCTCCTATCTTATTAATCTTTAAAAAAAGAAGGCTTTTTGCCGCAGGCGGCAGAAGAGGAATTTGTGTTTAGTGGATTCCTGTTCCCAGATGAGAAGAGCTAAATGAGTTTGGAGGCTTCTTGAATGCTCTATAATTGTGATGAGGCTCTGTTCCTCTGAACAATTAAAGATGCAGGAGCCCTGTCTCTACTGAGATCCATCCCAGATCACTATCGTTCAGCCTTCCCAGTAAATCACACACATGTTGTAGTTGGATGATGACCACCTCTGTCTTCTCCGCTGCTTGGCTACAACTATAAGAGTAAATTTCAAGGTCGGCATCGTGCCCAACGCTATGATCAATATATTACTTGCTGTCATAGCTTTAGAGGGTAGAAACAGAGGACTTGCCAGTCTCCCTAGTGGTCCAACCCCCCTCTCCTCCTCCGCTACTAGTCTCACATAGCAAGCTTTATTTCTCCCCTCAGAACAAAGCAGAGAATAAAGCTGCATAGCTGTCTGGTCTGTGGAGCTGTGTGGCTATGCTAATGTCTCTAGGCTGGTTGCAGTCTTATTGAATGGGTGAGCAGAAGAGGTAAATAAGCGTGTCTGGATGAGAGGTGGGGGCCAGCGGGTGAAAGAGATGAAGTAATAGACTATTCCAAGGGTCAGCCCATGTGAATGCAAATATTTATATAAGTGATTAAAATACCCTCCCCACATCCCGCCCACTTCATTTAAACGAGGAACTAAACTGTAAAACGATTCATCTCCTTAAGGCAAGTCTGAAAGAGGAAGCAGGAAGAGGCATTTGTGGGTGGAAAAAAGAGCAAACAAATAGTGACGTAAATCTGACTCACTCGTCTTTTGCCTTCACAATGCAAAGATTAGAGCAGCAGGCTCTTTCTGGGATGCAGATTTCATCCTTTGCTTTTCTTAGACTTTCATCCTTACAGTGACGAGTCTGTGGAATTTCACACTGTCACAGCCATTTCTTCAGAGGGTCAGGATGGCTAATCTTGCTAGCAATATTACTATCGTTTTTTATTTTTACCTTTAAAAATATATGTGAACTTTTTCTTGATGAAGCTTTGATAAAATAAGCAAAAGAGCAGGGTTGTTTTTATGTACATAATTAAGTGGCTTGGAATCTGTTAGTCCTTGAGATCAGAGAGAGGATCACACAACGGCTCATTTCTTTGTTTATTTATCACACAATATATATAATAATTCCCTTTGTGACTTAGCATCAACAATTATCCTTTGAACTAAAGGGCTGAATGCATCCACTTTATGCAGGCTGGGTCTTCAACCTCACATACAACAGGATGTGGGCACTCTAGATGTTAGCTTTATATTATCATCAACAACATTTATCTAATCAAAATTGTCATATCATTAGATATGACATCAACAAATGGATTCTCAAGTCAGTTTTCAACTGCGACCTGCGGCAATTTGTCACAGAACCAATCAGGTTTGTCTCAGTCATCTCTTCATCTGATAACAATGGGGAATCCTGAAGTGCAGACACTTTAACATGCAGCTGTCTAGATCTGTGTCTTGCTCTAATTGAAATCAGGATGTGATAACATGCTCATTATGGAGGGAGTCTGAAGAGATGGACTTAAGCCAACATCCCTGCCAGAGTTTTTCCTTGATGTAGTGTTGATGTGGCATGCTTGACCGCTTTTTAATCAGAAATGTCTCCAACAATATAATATTTCATTTTATAATGCATAGGCAGAGGAGATGTTGAGTTAGCGTGCAAGCTTCTCCAGTTGCATCTGAAGATGATTAGCCTATCATCATCTAGCAACAACATTGTTCCCAGTGTACTGCTGTTTGTGAGTAAAGCCATTTGTTTTTTCTTCTGGTGCCTTAATGAAAGCTTTGTGTTGTGATGTAGCCTTGTTAAGAACTGTTAACAAGTGTATTGTTAGATTGCAGACGCCCTGCCACCATTCACCAAGTCTGGATCATCAGATTATGTTTCTCCAAATCAAAAGGTCAAACATCTATACAAAATGAGTCACATTTCAGCTCAATTGATTATAATATGGTTAAGGTAATATAATTTTACTGAAGGGCTTTGTAGTTAATTAAACCACTTTCTCACATTAACTCATAATATATCTTTAGAATCAGGTCTGGACACTGTCTTGAGTTGCTCTTTCACACAGCGTAAAACACAACAGGAAGTGCATGAGGTCAAATTTGTTCACACCTACTAGAAATACTGCAGAGAGGTGGCACTTGAGTAGAGGATTTGAGACAAGAGTTTACTGCAGAAATTCTGGCGTTTTGTTTACTGCACAGCAAAATAAAAAACAGTCGCATGATACAAATGATGCCCACAATCACTTTTTCACCGTGAATTCTCTGGACAGTTACCTGCTCTATTCACATGGACTCAAATGGACATTACACAGACATTGTACTAGGGAGCTGGCAGGTTAAAGTCTGTTTAATGTCGGGTCCAACTGACTTGGACATTTGGATTCCTACAGGTCGGTCCAGGTAATGTCTTCATCTACAAGCTCCAGCTTGTATAAAATTATTGATAGAAAAGACAGAAAACAAACAACAACAACAATAATAAACATAAGAACAGAATCACTTATGACACTATTTTAAGCAAGAGCAATTTTATTTATTGCAGCACTGCACACGGTGTATTTTGGAAAGAGGTAGGTGGTCTGGATGCGAGCTGCATTATTAGCTGAGCTTGGGGAAGTCTTTTGGACCATTTGACGTAAAAAGGAATTATTACATTTCCTTTTACTACCTCTTTAGTGGTCATCGGGGAGCATTAGAAATGGCTCTGCAAATCTCTCTGACTTTGGTGCAGCTGCTGCTTAGTTTGTGTGCCCACCCCCTAAATCACCTTGGTCAATCTCAGTGTGGCTGTGAATATGGTTAGCACTTACAGTATATAGCGATTTTCTGCCTTATTGGTACCCAGAGCACTTTACAGTGTTGCTTACTATATATCCATTCACACTTACACACCAATTGCAGAGCTGACATGCAAGGTGCTGACTAGACCCACTGGAAACCACTTGTGGTTCAGTGTCTTATTCAATGACGAAGAGCTGGAGATCGAACCATGATTGGTGGACAATTTCTTTACCTCCTGAGAAACAGCCACCTTAATCAGCTTTGCAGATTGATGACAGTCGTTTCTACACCTTCCCGTCTGTTTGTACAGATCAGTTGAGTTTTCTCTACAGTTTACAGTTTATCTTTATCAGTCAGGTAGCTTAGTGATAATGAGATTTGTCAGTGCAGCAGCTCCATATTAAAATGGATTAACTGCAAGTGGTTCTTACATTTAGTATTTACATTTTAGCATATGTTTCCAAAGCAGCATGGTTTGCTTCGATTCCTCACTATAGAAATAACTTCAAATAAACATAATGTGGGACATGTCAGTATACATATTTGTTGTGAAAATTAGTTCCTGCAACAGATGATCCAGGCAAATATTTGAAACTAAATACAGTATACCAACATACATAATGTTCAATTAAACTGTAAATTATGTAGGCAGCACAAATCTGTGTTGATTCAATTTCTTACAAACTCACACATAGTATTTCATTATCCTGTCTTGCATTATAAACAGCGTTATTATTTTTGTGTTGCTCTCAATGTCCAGCCTATTAATCTTGTCACTATAGTGTGGCTGTTATCAAGAAAGTAAACAAATATCTCACAGCATCATTTTACTTCAAATCCGTTGTCATCTCAATATGTAGTGTTGCTAAACGATTAGATTTGTCATCTCGTCTCCGTGACTATCACAGGAAGAAACACTTTGACTATTTGTCAAGACGTTCACAGCTGGTGAGCTGGTGATAATTTTTACTTGTTAATGTGCAGCGATGACAAGCTTGTTACTTTATTATTTTTCACTTGTCTGTAGTATTCAGTGAGTATGAGGCTGATTAAGTTGGACAAATACAGCACAGTATGTTGACAGCAGCACCACTCTGACATGGCAAAGCACAAGCGAGGCCTTTCCCTGCTCACATCGCCTACTGAGTTTCCATCACATAGACGAGACCACTTTTAATGCTACATTCAGACAGAAATAGTTGGGCAGGTTAAATCTGTGTTGGAGGTAGATCTGAATAAAGCAATGTGTGCCATTTCTGCATCCTCTGCTAATGGTCGATAAATAAACATTTATATTGAGGACTGTAATTATGTTGTCATGTGAAAGGAGGAGACAGAGAGCACTTTTAAGGAAGACATCAAGTATGATGAAGAAAATTAAAAGTAACCTTTAAGGACCATAATATCATGTGGACAGTTGTGTGTGCATTTGTGTGTGTTGATTTTCTGGGCAAGCGATTGGACCAGGATGCACTTTTATATTTACAGTATGCAATTTAGTGTTCTTTTTCAGTAATGTGTATGGAACCACATTTTGCTGATTTGAGAGTAAACAGCTAAGGCAAGGGACTAATGTCTGATACCACTCGTGTGCATTATGAATGGGTCAACGGGAATATGTACATGGTTCAGTAGACCTGCATTTTATGTGCATCTACTATATTAAAGGGATATTAAAGTGGCACCCCGTATTTACTGTCTCTGCTTTGCATGGTGGCCTTGTGTCCAGATTCTGTGGAGCTCTATGTGCCTGTAGCGCTGCTGTAATGCTACATTTGAGAAGAATCTGTTCAGGGGACTTGAGACAAAGCACTCTGTAGAGAGTATCAAGTGTTCGCTACCAGAACCCAGCTCCCTAGGCTGCCCTCCAGGGGAGTTTCCTATGAGCTGCACAGAAATCAAGGTAAGGTCAAAGCTTGGTCTGTAGGATTTGATCCTGGTTTCTGTGAAGAGCCTCAGCATTGGTTGGGACAGGATGAGATCACAAGTAACCCGCTGCTAGTTTGGTCTGTGTTTCACAAGGTCAACTCATTGACTTCTGACGTGGTTTGTTGCATTTTTCCCCCAGCAATGCTCCACTGACCTACTTCTCTTTAATCCCTCGATGTGACTTTAATTGACTAGAGGGAGGGGCAGGGAGGAGTGAGGGGTGTGTCTGTGTGTTCTGGAGGGGGCAGTGAGTGCAGGGAATGGGGAGTGAAAGGCGTTAAGTGAAGAAGGAACAACCAAGAGAAAGGAAGATTTGAGAGCTTGAGAGAATGATTTCCTGCTGCCGCTGCTGAGTTCAGACCACACATTAATTTGATTCTGTTATGTAACTGTGATCATCATCCTCTCTAATCACATCAACGGCTTTGTGAGACACCCAAAATAGAGGGATTGTAGGCTGGACAAGGGGCGGGGCAAACTGAAGGGTCCAGTTGTTAAAGGCCAAAGGAAGTAAATTCATAGGGCCCCTGCAGCAAGTGTTTGCAAGAGCTGCCATCTGTAACACAGCTTTGACCACTTATTTGTTTAGCATCATATATATTCATCATATATATTCATCCTCAGTTGGCACCGGAGAGCAAGCGACTTATTTCCTAAGTTTTGTAATATTTTAGGATGGCCCTGTTGCCTCTCTGCCTCTACCTCCTGCCTCCTCTACCTCCTTATCTGTACATTCCAATTCGAAAGAACAGAGATTTTCACCAAAGTCAAATGCCTGTCTGTCTGTTATAACATAATAAGACAGTGCACAAGTCCTGTCAGTTTACTTACAAAAGAACAGCTGTAAAAGTTAGCCTCACAACTGGTGTTGGGAAAAGGATGTGACTGATTGATCAGTTCAGCTGTCACATTGTCCTGGATGTACCTATATATTTCTTTGCAGTTAACTGTAACGTCCACCCCAGGTGGTTTTATCTTATCTGCTTTCTCTCTGATATGTGTGGAAAATTATTTGAATTAAATCCTCTTTGTTCTAGCTAACCGACTGTCCCTAAATTTTCTGTTTAGTGCATATTCTCATTTTTCTGAATTTCAGTAATGAAAGTAGTAGTAGCAAAATTTGCAGTAGAGCCATCCTACCATAACCGTTTTATGGGGATAAACAACAACATATAAAAATAAATTATTCTTTAAGTTAAACTACACACTGTAATTATTCCATGACAAAACGTCTAAGGTGAAGATCTATGTCCATAGTGTATAGTATGCTTCAAATATACATAAAGAATTGGTGCAGCATGAGGTAGGTGACTATAACTAGATGTTTATTTATTTATTACAATATATAGAAATAAATACTACAAATCTAAATACTTAAAAATTAATTCTGTGCATAATGGATCTAACTGTTGACATTTTTGAATTGATGACAACATCACATTGAAATAAAATTGATTTGAAGTAAAATGATGCTATTTTTCCAGCCTTCTTCAGTGCAGATACGGTGCATGACAAACATTCCAATGAAAAACATGCAGAAAAGATTTCCAAAAAATTCCATGTTTCTGGAACACTGAAAGGAAATAGACATTTCAGCAACTACATGGTGTAGATATTTCAATGAACAGTATGTAGTACTGTAAATTTTCATTCTCTTGCTGAAGACATTATATTGTTATAGTGGAAAGATCAACAGTTTGTAAGCCAGATGTATCAACTTAGAACTTACTTTGCTGGAGTGAACAGTAATCACTGAACCGTGACTTTGTATTATCACAGACATATTTCCTGGCTAACATTAGATGGGCTTTTGATGGCTGCTGTTCCTTGGACAGATGCCAACCAACATGGCTGCCCCTGTCAGTCAAAAAGATCGTTTTTTAACTGGCTGACCAAGACTCTCAGGACCCAAGTTGTTGAAGATGGGTCAAAGGTTAACTGATTTGGTGAGGATTGTCCCCAGGGGTCTGATTGGGAAGCTGAAGGCCCTGTGAGTGTCCTCTGTAAAGTGCAGTCCTGTGTCACATACTGACACTCTCGTGTTTGCCTTGAGTACCATTGGGTCCTCTGCCATGTCCTGAAAAAAAACAACAACAAAAAAAACCGTGCTGTCTGTGGAAAAAAACTCTCACCATGTCTCATCCTTTGTTCTCAACCTGAGCTGGAAGAATACAGTTGTGGTGAAAATACTAGCGGGATGCAGCATCAACAGAGGTGTCTTCTTCCTGTATCTATTGATTCTTTGTGATTGTAGCCTGTTTTTCTATTTAGTCACCAAATCACACTGGAGCAGATGTGTTCATGACAGGCTTCATTTGGACTCAGGATACTCAGACGACCATGCTTTGTACCTTGTTAGTACACAGTTATGTGACAAATGCACATGGTCCACACGGCTTTTGCTTTGCATCAGAACTGCCTGTTTGTGTGTCATGTGTTTGTTTTTGTGGAAGGGCAGGCTTGCAGTGTGCCTTCTTCCCTCCAGCTGAAACCTGTCAGTCCCCCTGGGGAACTGGGCCCAGGTTTACAGGACAGCTGAGGCAGCCCTGACAGCCCAGCTCATCTCGTTTGGAGCAAGGCATGCCGCTTTGCCGCTTGCTGCCTGGACAGGATTTGTTCCCTTCCTGCCACTTTACATCCACAAGCTCTACATTTAATTAGAATCACTTGTCATGTCTCGTATATCACCTGGGCCTCTTGGTGTCAGCTGTCAGCCAAAGAAATGCGATAGTTGTTCATTGCGCTGTGGAAGTGTAACAGCAAGGTCACAGGACAGAATCTACCTTGAGCTAACTGTACTTAATGTTTACGTGTGGCAGCGCAGCATGTGTGGTGTAAAACAGAACTGAACAGAAAATTAGGTTCCTATTTTCACCCTCCATAAGTGAGAATATGAAATTATTTATTGTGTCAGAGCCACACGCCAATTTTAGTCCACCTCAAGCGCAAAACCAATGATAGTTGATAGGTGGGCACCATACGCTGTTGTTGAGTTCAGGCTATTAGTAAGTATTGGCTTGTGGTGTAGCTTGGACTTTGTAAGATTCCTTTCTGTGGAGCTGGATGAAGCCCAAAAAGCTCCACAGTACAGAGGTAACCAGGCAACCATGTAGCTTCAGGGGTATGCAAGCATTGCTTACACGAGACCCTTTGCCAAGATAATGCATACATGATGGATGTAATAACCTCTGAACTGTGTTCACTGTGTGGTGCTTGCATTTTTAACTGCTCACCAGAGAACTGTGCTTGTTGGACATTAACCTACGTGTGTCTGGTATCTGTGCACAATGTACCGTGTTTGTTTTCTCTTTGATCATGTTGTCCCTGTCACTTTAAATGGCAGTGTTTTTTTCTGGTCCCTCTCTCATTCTCTGTCTCTGTCTGTCTCTCGCACACTCTTCTCTTGCTTTAACAGCCTGGTTATATAACTCCCTTTTCTTTTTCTGACATCCCAGAGCTCTTGCAGTCAGCTGACAGCACCCAAATGTCTGCTGGTAAACACACTGCTTTCTGTCTTTTCTCTCTCCTGTTTTTTTTTTTGTGTTTTGTTTTTGACTTCCTCTTCACCCCTCCTTCTACCTACTCTTCTGATTGATTCTCTCCTCTGTCCCTCTGCCTCCTCTTCCATTGGTTGGACTCCATATCCCCAGGCCAGTTTCCACATATTAGCACCCGAGGCCAAGGGAGGTGGGCAGATACGCATTGCCTGCCATGGCCCATGGATCCTGCAAGCCAGTGAAAAATGAGCTTTGGAGAGGCAATAAATTGCATCCAATTTAGAGATGAAGGCAGAAATAAATTTCTCTTTTCTGAAGTCTGAAGAAAGGAAAAAAAGCCCCTAGATAATTTCTGTTCCATCTTTTTATGTGAAAATTTTCTTTGAAATATCATTTTTTGTTGTTCATTTGAATTCATAAAATAATTATATGTCTGCACTTTAGATTGCTTTTTTATGTTTCGGCAGGTTATGAAAATAATCATTCTTGTCTTTGCTGACGTGTTTTGCAACTCGCTTGAAATGTCTTTGAGTCAGATTAGACATTTTGAAAAGATACGTTTATCAGACACGATTTGGCACATACACACAACTTCCCCCTCCCCATTTCTCATGATTACATTATCCTAAATTAACTGTCGAAGTGGCTTAGGCTCTCTCAGCTCAGTGCTGCAGAAGTCTTGGAGAACGAGAGTGTGAGTGAGGTAGTCTCAGAAATGATGAAAGGGATGTCAAGTAATGACCACATCAGCTTTCTACCTCTCCTGTTCGCTGTCTGTTCCCCAAATGTTTCTAGAAACCTCCACCACTCCTTCGTGGCACCTTCGCAAAAGACTTCTGAAATAATGAAGAACTTAGCAAAAACACTTCAGTCTGTAAAGCTTGCATCAACAGGATAAGCCAATGGAGAGCCTAACACTCAGTTTCCCTGTGGTGATGTGCAATCCTCCTATTAGTCTCTGAAGCCCAAACTCCAGGCTGAGATGTTTCCCTTTGTGTTCAGGTAGAGAGAGTGTTGTGTGCCAGTGCTTTCCTGTATATTAACCGGCCTGCCAAAAAAAACAGTGGAAGAGACATGAGGGGGATACACTCTGGAGAATTGCATCCCATTCTGTTTTTCTTTTCTCTTTTTTTCCTCCAAGAGATGTTTCTTCTCAGTTAAAAGGCTATGTTTCTCAACACCATTTCAATGTGCTGACACCCCAACTGTGAGGTGTTGAAATTGGCAAAAAACACTATCAGCGCACAGTGTTGTGGTGCCAGTGAACTCCAAAGTACAACATGAAAAGGGTGATTTTGTGTATGTTAGAGTATATTTACTGACAACATCACCATGCTGTTACTCATCACTGCCTTCACCCTAGGAGATGAATAATGTGCAAATGGGCAAACATTCTTTGTTTGCTGTATGCTCTGACTGTATTTACTTTAGATCAGATAGTAATGTTTCGTTTTGTAGCCAAATAAGCACAAATGGATTTACAGTGCTAAGCTTTAGATTGTTCACTGTATTGGATTGTATTATTTTCACACTCTCTGTCAGTATTAATGAAAAACCGATACATGCTTCATGAAAATATAGGGAATATATGAAATTGCTGTAGCAAATAGCTTTATCTGAAGTTAATGCATCATGTATTTTAAGTTGCATTATGTCAACAGTTTTGCTGTCTTGAGGCTGATGCTGCAGTGTACCTCAAGCTTGTGCTGTTCATCTAAGCAGGCATTTAGCTAAGCTCAGCTGATTAATAAATAACCATGCCATGGTCTTGGATCAGTGCACCTCTAATGTGCTCAGACTCTCTGCCTTGTTCCTGTTGCGTCTATATTTTGCTTGGCTTAGTAGGGTCTTTCTACTGTCTATCAGCATGTTGTAGGGGCATCTCAGCATGTAGTCATCAAAGCCTGCTGTGGCATGAACACACACCCCCACCCCCCATTCCTCATACTGCCATATTTGTCTCTCCACACGGCCAAACCAATTGGACGTGAGCTCCCTCTAGCTCAACGCCTCCTCCCTCCTAACCCTGCCCCCACTGTCCTCCCCTCCCTTTGCTTGTGTAAATTATGTAAGTGCAGGAGTAGCAGCGGTGATGAGGCGTACAGTAGTGACATTTTACTAACCAGGGTTGTGAGCATGAGCAGCATGGTCTGCCCACAGCATCAGCTACACCAAATACATTTTCAACTGGGGTTTCCAGAGCAGCCTGACTAGACATGGTAAAGACATGGGGTTACCGGGTTCACCTCACTGACTGTTCTCTAGTTAGGGGCTGACATGTCTAAATGTGCTGTCTATGTATTGTGTAGCCGTGCAGGGGAATTCTCCCTCCACAGCTCAGACAAGGCCCTGACTCTGTTCTGAGCCCTTCTCATAAAATAACAATAGAGGTGCACTTTAAAACGCAGACCTCCTAAAAAGCCACACTAGGAATTCAGATGAACTTTAATGCTAAAGCGTTCTATATTTTCTTCTATTTGTTTAAACCTTTTAACATCATACAGCATATTTGGAGTATCAGCCAGTCCACATCATGGTTTTATTTTTCTTCTGTGCAGAGCAGACAACACAAACACCATCTCTCTGTTTCTTCCTCTCTGTTGTCCATTCACACACACGCTCACACATATATATGGTTGAGCATTGCCAAATTTAACTGAATGATTATTTTTTTAATAATCAGCTTACTATTTATGAAGCAAAGATAGTAAGCATTCACTGGTTCCAGCTTCTCAAATATGAGCATTTGCTTTTCATTTCTTTTATACATAACTTTTTAAAATTGAATCCTTCGTTGGTTGTTCAAACTATACAGGATTTGATGTGTTCAGACCAAACAATTACTAAAACTGTTTGTTGCAACACTACTATGCACTTCAAGTCAAGAGACCTTTAACACACCCTTTACGCTAAACTGGATCACATGTAGCCCATCTCCTTCTCTTCCCTGCTGATAGATGCAACTCACCCGCTGGATGCAGGTCCTCTTACCTCTGTAGCCTGACGTGAGACATTATTGAATTGGCCTCACCTACCTAATGGCCAGTTGTAACAGTTGCACTGATGTTGCTGTGTAGATTGAATAGGAGGTAATACCATCTCTGTCTTTCTGATCATCCATATGGTCTTGAAAACCTATAAGTCAATGTGTCCCATTTGTCAGGCGGAAATCAATAGGCGCTCTTCACGCAGCAGTGAGTTTGTCTGGCTTGTGACGAATAATTAAAGAGCCTGCTTGCTGCGAACAACCATGATGACTAATGCTGTTTAAGAAATGCCTCTCTTACATAAATCAATAATTCTTATTTCTCTCTCCTCTTGTCTCTTTCGCACTTGCTCACTCCTTCTCTCTCTCTTGCTCATCTGTGTGTTTGTGTGTATGTGTGTTTATCAAGGCAGACAAGTTTTCCTTTGTGCTTGTAGGTCAGTGTGTCACTGTGCCATGGCCGTGATGCTTACGCATTTTGACAACCTCTGAGTAGAGAAAAAATAAAGTAACTGTCTTCCTGTCAAAAGCATAACCGATGCAATAGATTCAGTTGTTGTACATGGATATGCTAACTCAATCTCTGATTCTCTTCTCTCTTTTACTGGGATTCCTATTAACCCTGCAGACCCTGGGGTCAAGGGTAGAAACAAAGGTGCATGTTTCTGTTTAGGCTGCTTCTTCAAATCTCTGCCACCCAACAACAGAGACAGAATAAATATGTGTGAAATAATGCATGGCTATGAGTGAGTGCCAAGCACACCTTTCCACCATATTAGGTTTTCATAATTGAATAAAACATGGAAGTGCTGTGAACATCCCCTCAGAGGGAAATGGCAGTCACTAAAGCATAGAAGTCGACTCAATAAACAATTGCAAATGAATAAGTGATGAGGAGCAAACGAAGTGTGGTATATGAGAACAAGGGGTGATTTACTCTAAAACAATATTTGAAACAGCAGGTGAATGAAGGGTAGTAATTACATTGTAAAAGGAGGGTGTTTTTGAAGTGGTCGTCCTCATATGAATTACTTCTGGGCTTTGAGTCAGTTCTGTTATTTTTAAACTGCACATTTTTGAACTAGGCAGTGTATGGACTGGTAGAAACATCCCTTTCTACCATATTCTGAGTTGCAGACGCAGACGTACAGAAAGAGAGAGAGAGGGAGACACAGAAAAGCTAAGAAAGGAGGTACGCTGTGAAATATCCTCAAGGTCCTTGGCAGCATTAGAAAAAGGCCTGGGAGGTTAGGAAACATCAAATCAATGCATTGTAATGTGAATTGACTGCTGACTTTGATCATCTGCCTTGGGAGTGCTTTAGCATTGAGTGCTGTCACACTGGCTGGGTTAAGCAAATATGGCATGGGCTGAAATGGAGAGAGATGGAGAGGAAGAGACAGGTTAGAATGGGAGTGAGAAAAAAGGGGATATGTGATGCTTGGTTATCATCAGAGAGTAATGGGCACATTAAAATTCAATGTCCGCTTGGTAAATGGCATAGTGTAGTGTAATGTTATGCATAGTTAAATTGATTCATAATTGCGAGTGGTGAATGCATATATATTAATGACATGAGGTGTTGGCTGTGTTTCTTAATAGAGTAATCACACACGTGCTGTTTCCTCATAGTATGGTGTATTTCTTTGAACAGACTGTAGTGGTCAGAAAAATTATTTTAGCCCAAGCTCTACTGTATTGCTGGGCAGACAGCTGATGCCCTCCTCTCAGCCCCCTCCAAAATGATGGGTCAGCCCTGCTTAGTGTCAGAAGCTGCTGATATCCTAGCACTGAAAGTGGAAATGCTCTTAAGCCTTTCTCCTATAATGGAGTGGCTAGTCTAATCTTGCCCTCTCTGAGAGAGAGCAGGTAAAGAAGAGAGTTTTTACCACAGCACTCTGACCCTGACTTTGGCAGTACACTGTGTTACAGTGCAGTGCAAGAGTGGCACCCTTGTTCTTTTAAATGGTGCACACAGTGGGAGGTTTTTCTTCATGCTTCTGCTGTTAAATTCTCATACTTCAGATAAAATCTTTAACTGTGACTCTAGGAAGTTTGTTAAAAGCAGCTGTGAATGTCAATGCTTTCACTGTAAATGTTTGTCCTCTTTGCCCATTGAAGTTGTAGAAGCGTGCTGTAAGCAAGCTGAGAAGGGTATACGATGAGAGCTGAGATTGTGTGGTTTACAAAAAAACACAGTGTAGTTATGTCATTGTGACAAACAAACCATGAGGGAAGGAGGGATGGTACCGTTCAGAAAAAGAGAGATTCCTTGAGTCAGGCCGGAGTAGCAAAGAGAAACCCAAAACCTCTTGTCACTGTATGAAAAGAATAGCAAGACGACCCGTAGGTATTGGGCTGCTAGGTGCATCTCCTAACAAGCTGACTGTTCAAAGGCTTTTTAGTGCTCTAGAGAACATGAAAGGCATGTTTAAAAATTTAAAAGCCCGATCTGTTCCAGTGCTATGGAGCGGCAGAGGGAAGCAGATTTTTACGTCGCCATAATTCCCTAGTTGCTTGCTTTGTAAATTAATTAAGATGTTTATGACAGCTGCTTGCACCTAATGGAATGCTTATAGACTATGCTATTAATTATTACTGCTGGCCACGGCTGCAAGCTTTCATATTGCTAAGAATGTATGGCTCTGGCTGTATGCACATGGTCCTAGGCTCAACCTCAAACCCCCTATTATATCAGGGGCTGCATTGTATAATACATTTATAGAATGGGGCAGTATTTAACATAGCCTACAGGAAAATTTAGAATTTCTTTTATTACAGGCCAACATGTGATTGCTAATACTGATTAGGTGTTTCCCTTTTGTAAAGTTCAAAATCCCTGTCCTCTGTGTGTCCTGTTTGTAACCTGGCTGTAGGATGTGTTATCTTTCTTGTTTTTATCATGTAACATCAGAAGTGTATACTAGAATAGTCATCTTCCTACTGAAGAAACCCTTCATTTTACCTTATCCAATTGTTACCGTAGCTTAGGGCAATTGTACCACAACCTGTATTTGACCTCCATGAGCTTGGAGGAAACAAGGAGTTTACTCTCTGCTTTTAACTTGGAGAGTTGTTTATGCTTTCAGTAAGAAAGACAGCATAAACAACTGCTATGCCAATGAGTGTGCAAAAGCTAGTATGGCTAATTTTAGCTCCTCTTTCATACGACTTCACCACAAGTTCATTGTTATGCAATAGCATAAGAATAACCCGATCAGCAGCAGGAAGCTTTGTAGTGGCAGATTTTTTTTTTGATGAACAGTAAATTGTGTATGCATTTTAAATCAGCTGATTGTTCAGTTTTGGTTGATGGCGGTGATCCGGCTGAGGCATCAGTGATTTGTACTAACTCTGTTTTAAGCTACTTTAAAATTCTACTTTACTACACTTTAACTTGACTAGTTATATTTATTTATTCTTCTCTACTGCTGTAAAAAATATATGGTGTGACATTGTTTGTTTCAAAACCCTGGACTGGTAGTATTACTGCTTACAGACACTAAAACATGCAGTCTTACAAGAATTATCAAGCATTGCTTTCTCTGTCTCAAGAGGTCACAACAACATGGGCCTAGAGCCATATATCATATCATTTGAAAATTCAGAACAGACTGGAGCCCTGTATTTATCAGCAGTGTAGTTACAGTGCATCTCTCACACCACCAGCATCCAGTCAACACACTGGTGGAGTCAATTTATCCAGGAGTCACTGGGACATATAAATAAGACAACACACCTGACTGTGCTGATTACACTATGTGAGGCAGGTTTGTATCCTTCTGTCCCTGCAGAAGGGAGGCATCGTGTCTCTGCTCTGCAGAGCTTTATCCTGTGTTATCCTCCGATTACGTTTACATAGGGAATGCAGCGGGGAGAGAGAAGGCAACAAACTGAAGCACACTCCACCTGCACCACAAGAGGCGGTGTGTAAAATATCAATTATCTGCACGCATGGGTTATCCTTGTGTGTAAATTTTTCTGTTGTGTTAGCTTTGAAAAAGGAGGAAAAAACTGTGATCTGTGTTCTTTTAATCACAGTCCAGCTCCGTGGCTGTCCCGTTATCATACATGTGTGTAATTACAGGGTATTTGTGCTTTAAGCATGGCTCTGTTGCCTGGAAATGGAAGAGTGGCTTCACTGATGAACTCCCTGCTAATAGTACTACCTTTGATCTTCATGGAGCATGGAGGGCTTACAGAACTCGCAGGTTTTAATTATGAAATACATGAAAAATAGATGCTGCACTAAGTGCCGACTATGACTACACTGAATCACAGTAGCAACGCTCTTGCTAGTTTGCCTCTACTTTTCCTTCCTTTCTGTCTTCAAGCGTTCAGAAATACCTCAACCCAGTCTCTCAGACTCAGTTCGTTACTGCAGAGAAGCAAAAACGACAAGTCCATGATATTAATTAGTGGATTGACAGACATGTAATTCATCTCAGAGGAAGTTTTCATTACATGGGAGGCTTCAGAGGGGCAGTTTGGCTTATTGGCAAGTGCTAAGACCAGACCTAATGGGGCTGCAGTTCCCTCCCTTTTGAGCAATTACAGCCAAGTCCTTATCAGCAGAGCCATGAGTCCACTGTTGTGGGACCTTGACTTCCAACACACTCGCATAGAGTGATCCTTCCCCATAGACCCTTGTTCATTAGACAAGTGCCTGCTGTACTGTACTTTACTGGATGAGAATAGAGGCTGAATGAGTGATTGTAATGAAAGGGTTCCAATATATTTCTGAGTCAGCCTTTATAGAGCTGATATTAGCTGACATTAGTTTGTCATCAAAGCTCTAGTCTAGTCTCCCCCAGGTGATTATACAAGCAGGCTTGTGTGTACAGGATGCTTCCGGTAACAGACTGTCACTAACTACTGGAGCACACATCAGCTCACCTACTCTAATCTCTTCTTTTACTACAGCTATTCGAATGAAATGCATACTGACCTCAGACAGGGGAGATGAATGAACAAAACTTGAGCAGTACTTTATTTGATAAAATTACATTTACCTTTTGCAAATGCAGCCTTGTGGTTTCCTGAAGTAGATGGCCTGTGAATCATCCTTTGCAATTTTGCATTGAAAGCAGCAGACATAGTGAAAACAGACAGTTTCATAGAAATTTGTAGACGTATTATTTAACTACAGTATGCTTTTTATTACAGATATTTAAGCTTTTCTGAATAGGATAACATATGTCTTGGCCAATTGTATAACTCTTAAAAACCGTTATGGTAAAAAGTGAATAACTGTAGTGTCTGCTTTTATTAGCCACATAAAATTGTATTTCCTGTTTGTATCATCTCTCACTGTGTTGTGGTGAGGAAAAATATATAGTATAGAATTGTCACTGTTATGTACCAAAGAGGCTGGGCAACCTGTAACCTGCATTTTTATTAGGGGAATGGTGATGTATTTTCTGTAAAAATTCTGCAAATTTAAAAAATGTGGATGCTTTTATGCAATTGCAGCACTTGAAATTAACAGCTGTTCAACAAGAGTATCTATTTTCAATCTATGTAGTGTGTAAACACAGGCTGTGGTAGCCTATGGCGACTGCTGTTCAATGTAGCTCAGTAACAGGAAAGTAAGCCAGGGTGGTCTGAATGTGGTTTGTCTTTATTTATTGTGCGGCCTGAAAAGCTATTGGGTTTCATGTGTGGTTGAGGCTGGATCACTGGGAGATTACTGCTGGGCTGGGAACTGCCAGAGCAGAGAGTACACAGAGGTCTGCCTGTGCCCCTGGCCTCACTTTGACCAGTGCTGAGGGCCTTCCTGCATCTGTCTGGCCCCCTGGGACCAGCTCACACTCTGAGGAGAAACACTGTGTAGTGCAGCTAAAGCCAGAGTCAGCATGGACAACATCAGAGTAGCAGAAACATGTTGGCTTTTCACCTGTGCTCTGCTGAATTGCAGAACAAAACAACAAAATGACTCAGTAATTTCTGATTAAGTGGTTCCTTGCTTAGTCTATAAATGTTTCCTGATTTTTTTCTTCCTTTGCCATGGCTAAACTTTGTCCTTTGAGAGAGAGTGGTGATAAATATTAGTACAACACAGATATTCTCCTCAGAATAGTCATTAACTGTAGGGCTGTTATGCCATGTTAGAACCTTGGATGTTGTACAACAGGGTCATTTTTGAAACTTGGAACTCATTTTTTAAGCTATGTCTCGGCTAAGTGAACCTGTGTAGCAGCATTTTACCAATAACAATAGCACTTATTGCAGTGTTCCCTGCGGTACAATTAAAATTCTGTCAGCGTCTTCAATCTGCCTCCCAGCCATACCTGCTGTTCCTCGGCCCTCCTGGGCCAACGTCAATTCCTCTGCTGCGATGTATAATTCACGAGCCACCAAACAGCACTGAGGACTCACCTAGAGACTCTCAGGCCCAGCAGTGCAGAACTACATAGGGGAAGATGTTGTACTTGAGCCTGGGAGACATTTGTAAGGGGCAAGCTGTGTGTGACACGGTACCTCAAGTCAGCCAGGGTTTCTGTGATCTCAGGGTCACCCTTATAACATTGCTTCTCTGGTGGGATCTTCCCACTTGTTGCCCTTCTCAGTAACTCATATATTATTTTATTTTTTATGGACTTTCTCCTTTCATATTCTGAAAGACAATTGTGGTGTCCTCTAAAACTAATTTGGATGTATATCTTCTATTTGCAGACAATTCCATAGCGATGCATTGGAGTAACCTGTGGAGTCTCGCAGTGGTTGCTTTTAGTTAAAACCAATTAGAAATGACCAGAAATAACATCGCCTGGAGACAGAGAAGTCATTTTTCTCTTGAGCCTCCCCAGAGAGTTGGCCTCTCCATGGATTAAGTGTTTTAGTATATTAGGGGGCAGCTGATTAGAATCATTGTGCTTTTTTAATCATTATATTTTTGCATGTATAGTTTATAGTAGTATAATAGCTAATAAGTGTGTCACAGCAAATGGGAAGATTGTTTAAATGACTTTGTATATGAAACTTGGCCTTCACAAAGACTACCAAAGTTAGAACAGCACAGAGGTCTTTGAATCAGATCACCCATCTTATTTTATGAGTTTTAAACAAATGAGCATCAATGCACCAGCAACCTTGCATCATACATTTGTGCTTTATACTGGCTAAACCATAACATTCCCTTTAATAAATAATTTATGGAAATACTATCTAAACAAGTTACCAGTTAAATATTTTAGTTTTTTTCTGCACAAATTTGTACTATGTCAAATATCTTAAATATCAGTATATAGAAACTTATGTAAATTGTAGTAAAACATACTTCCTAAACAGTTGGAGCTGTTTTGGGAGCCTTGTGATGGCTAAGAAGAGGAACGCATTAATTGTTTCTAATTATTTCCTCTCAGGAATGTAGCAGCAATTTGTCACTCGGGCAGGTGGCAGCAGTCAAAAGATGGACTACTGAATGTGGCCTCATCTATTATTCTTAAGATGACCATGGCTTAAGCATCATCATTAACCAGCAAGCTCAGAAGCAGCCTAAAATTAACAGTGCTGCACAACTATCGTCATTAAGACAGAGCAATAATAAGCAAATCTTGTAATTACTATATGATGTTTATTTCTATATGAGACACCTATAGGTATTACTGTAGAGTAGTAGTCCCTGTTGGCCTCTAGTACCATAGAAACTGTGTACTCCTGCCATTACCAAGGCCTACAGTTTGGAACCGCAATACCAGTAGGTGTCTAGCCCATCTCTCACTGGGCCATCACAGACTCTTCCTACAGCTGGGTCTGTTGCGCTGGCTGTGTCCTTGTGAGCAGCGGGTGTGTATCAGTGGCATGTGGAGCAGGCGGCAGGAAGCAAGCCTCCCTGTCTCCCCAGACTGAACAGTGAATGAGGATAAGTGAGGAGCGCCAGTCAATGAATCAAGCAGCAGGAAGGGAGCAGCCAGGGGGGGAGTGTGACGTCCCCACGGGAGAGGCCTTGCATTAGGAACTTCCTCGTCTGTGTGTTTCTGGCACAGGTTAAATGGATCGCTCCCATTAGCGAGCTGAGAGGACAGCTCCATTATATGAAGGAGACTGTAACTTTGAATGTCACGGTGCAACAACCCCAGAGCACGCCTCGTCTCCCAGGAAGGCAGGGTGACAATAACCATCCATGATAATCATTCCCTGTCAGGCTTTAAGGAACCTGAAATTATGACGTACAGCCTGCCGTGTGGCTCAGACTTCATTACAGCACTGTCACTTTGAGTCGCCTACGATGGCACGGTGCTCCACAGCTGGCTGCAGCATCGTGGCTGCCAAACCTAGACTCACTCTCCTCCTGTCTAAGTGGCATGTTTACAGGATGTGTGCCCCCCTGCAGATAGATGTGGTGTAGGTTAACCTCCACCCGCATGCACAGAGACATTCTTCCTCTATAGCACAGGCAAAGCCTCATGAGAACATGTGCTGAATTGTTTACTGATGCAAGGGAAAATATGACTGATCAAAGGCCACACAGTGACAACTGTCCCTCCCTTCATTGTGACAAGTAATAAGGAGAAGTAAGAACTCATCTGCAACTTTATGTAACAACAGTTGCCTTTTAAGTCTGATTTCTGTGATTACTTATATAAACAATGCCCCCCACACTGATAGATTTTTATAAAAGGCGACCCTCAAGCCGTTAGATTTGGAGGTTTATAGCAAACAGTTTGTCAGCCAAGGACAACTTCACCTCTAGACTGACCTCTGAACCCACCATCCAGTGGAAAAGACATGAGCTGGCAGGCATTGCCAAGTCAGTGCCCAGAGCTAACTCCTCCTTTCTCACCGTCTGACTCATTCACTGGCATTGTGGCCCCTTCTCCTTGCCACCTCCGATCACAGGGTTGTGAATGACACATAGAGGAGGATGTGGGTCCTCTAACCACCCCTCCTGCTTCCTGTAGCCTGCATAGCAACAGGCCAGATGACTCTTTGCTATAAGTGACAGTAATGCTTTTCCCCTAGCAGGCCCGCACCTTGCAGTGGAGTAGTTGGGTAGGGGCAATCTTATACACACATACGTTCAGTTCTGAATGTGTTGGATGTTTTTGAGTTTTCTGAACATAAATTGTCTATTTTTACTGTTTGTTTAATTTTGCATTAACCTACACTGAAACTTTGTTAGACCCATGCTCATATTAAGTTTGCAGGTAATGTTGTACACATATCTGTTGACAGCAGAGGGTGGCTAATGCATACTGACAGCTGGTTCTAATAACATGCTGTAAAAAAAATATGGACAACATAGAGAGGGTGAAGAGGCTACTGGACAGTTTATACAATGCAAGTATTAAAACAAATTTGCAAAATTCACAAATGAATACATGCATTCAACATCTTATTTCAAGCCCTAAGGACAATACTTTGTACTACGAAACTTCACAAGTCCAGTAAACAAAACTGTGTTTGTTTATACAGACAATTACACGGGGTACTTTTAAAATAAATACCACTTATTAAATAGACATGAATTTAGGAAAAAAGTTCTTTAAATAGTCACATCTATGGTGGCTTGTAGTGTATTAATTGTGACAATAAATTTTGAATAATGATAATAGAGTCTGTTGAACATCTGTAGCTCTGAAAGTCTGTGGTTTAGAAACACCAGTCTTCACAATGCCAGATCAGATGAATTGTTACTTCTAGTCTTTATCAGTGAAGAAGCCAGTGACAGCAGCGTGGTCTGTGTGGCTAACCTTTGGCAGAGGCATGCACAGATACTGTACGCTTACCTCACAAAGCAATGTGTTTCTTTCGCTTCCTCTGTCGTAAACACTTTGCGAATTAAAGGGTTGTTTATAACTTTAAGATCTCTGGTCAGGCAAAGGCACATCAGTTAAGGAAAACAGGCACTGGCGCTAGGCTGTAATCTTTTAATCTCTCACATTTAGCAAGCCCCTTTTTATTATGTAAATATTACATGAAATAGAGTATATTTAGAATAAAATATTTTCTCTTGTGTAGTTGTCACCACACTCTTGTTCAAAAGTCTTAGAATGTCTGCTCTATGTGGGTAATAGTACTGTACTGTCTAAGGAAAAAAAACTGCCTATTTGCTGTTTCCTTCTAATACATTTTCCACTGAGTACACTGGCTGTGTTATATGCCTGTGTATATGGCCTAAGAACAAAGAGCCAGTTAACTGCTTAATACTGCTTTTAAAACTATGTTCCAGTACTCTGAAACCTCTGCTCTTTAAAGGACCATCAATTCTTGCTGGCCTCTATGACATTTGATTGAAGTATAGAATTAAGACTGGATTGCTGTTTATTTTTCTCCACGTGTAATGTCACCATTTAACAAAACAGAAGCCCTAACCACAGCAACAATGTTAGAGCTTCATCACAGACGGTTGGCCCCTAGGTGACTGTTTTCCCTCTTTCTGCTCAGTGGAGTTGATATCAGTTATGTGTTTCTGTGTGTATGTCTATAGGAGGCTGAAGGGCTTATTTGTTTTCCCCCTCGTTGCTCTTTGACTTGCTTCCCCTCAAATGTGTCTGAAACATTGTTATCGCCGGCCAGACGCCTTTTTCACAGAGAGTTATTGAATCATGTCAGCTCGCCGTCCCCCGAGTTTCAAATGCAAGCTGTAGAAAAATTAGCCATTGCTTCCGCATGACAAGTGGGATCTATTAGTGTGCTCTCGCCCCGCAAAGCATGAGTATCCAGTGGGCCGCTGGGGAGCACGGCTGACTGTGTGCTCGTCCACATTAGACTCCTGGGGCATTAGACCAATGCTGCAGACAGGAGAAGCAGCCGGAGCCACAGCAAGACCCAGAGTGGCTCATTTGATGGCCTGACACCCAAAGGGCTGCATGAGCAGTAGCAGCCTAGCAGCTTTAGCCACTGGTCACTTGTTTGATAAGCAGTCATACTTGTAGCCTATCTATAGTTTATCAAATATATTTACTGTATATTTTCTCTAAGACCATTGTTAGATGGACTAAGGCTGGCACATATACTGTAAGTTTAGGTACAGGTAGTGAGATAATTTAGATCTTTCCTCAGCTGCTAACATTCAATGTCTATGAGCTAAAATTAGTTCACTGAATGATTTGCACAAACAGTCAAAATTCATACTACCTCTTCGGCTAAAATTGCAGAATCATTGTGGACTTCAAGTGGAAACGTATTATTACAACCAAAACAGGTTGCATTTTGATCGCAGTTGTAGATTCATGCATTGTCTGTTCTATAAAAGTATATGATCATTAGAGACTGTGAGATTTTGGTTTATATTGTTTAGTATAGTGCTATAAATGTACATTAACATTACTGTTAGGAGGAGCTGTTGTTTTCAGTGGTACTAAAAACACACAGACAGACATAACTCTCAAGTATGGGGCATTTTCTTTTGGTTTGAGTTTTATTCAGATTTTATGTGGACTTTTTAATTTAATTCTAAAAATGAGGCTGCATTGCTCCATGTAATGAACTGCCCTTTCGTCCACGTTCTTTTCTCTGCTGAAAGTAGTAGAGTGGGGAGTGTCTGCAGCATTTGTCTTGCACTGTTGCTCTTGTAAATAGTCCATTAGAAACCTGGTTATGTATATACATGGCACAGAAATCTGAGGTTTCTGGTAGAAATCTACCTGGAGAAATCAGGATTCTCTAATCCCTTACCCTGATTACATAAACCAGGTTTCCTGTTTATATGACAGTTAAGAAATAACCTGTTCACATGCACTGCTTGAGTGCATGTAAACATACAGTATAGTTAACAATTATAGTGTGTTATTAGAATAGGATAATGCTTTAATGATACCCAGTGGGAAAATTCACTTGTTACAGAAACATTAAAGCAAGTAAAATGATTATTTTCCTGTATGTGCTAGCTGCAGGAATGACTTGCTCCATCAAAAATAATTATTCAGTGTATTAAAATGCATATTTTGAAGGTACATTCACTTCCACGTTGTGTATTACATAAAAAAGTAGGGAAAAGAGAGGTTTATTGCATATCATCTGTAATGCTGTAATTGTAAACCAGTTTGCCCAGGTCATACAACACTGGAGTGTTTACCTTAACATCTTCCATATTGTCAATCTTGAGCTTTCTAAAATCACTTTTAAATACTATAATCCATACAAATATTCTTCTCTGCGTTGTTGAAGACACTGTGCTTAGATAATGTTTGTTCCATGTAATTATTTTCATTATATTCAAAATATATTATTCTTTTTATTATTAATAATTATTCTGTCTTAATTTGTACTGTGTTTGTTAAGTGTCGGCTTTAACTAAGAAATGAGAAAGAGAATGACTTTAAATATGTCTTATGCTTTCACATAAATTATTTTCTACACAGTCTCTTTAAAGGGGTCCCAATCTCAATGAGGCTACCTTAACTAACTAACGTTGAGGTCAAATTGCCTCCATCTCGCTCTTGGCCACTGGCTTAGTCATGTGCTCGGGTCCAATCAGTGTAGCTGCTCAGCACATTAGCATTCCAAATGTTGTTTGTTTTAGTATAAATTTTTCACTCATTGCCTGCAGAGCATGAAGTTTCAGGCACCTTGTCGTGGATGTTGAGGTAGCATGACTGCAGGTCAGACACCAGCCAGACACTTAATTACCCTAGGCCTGCCACATAAGTGACCTTGTACAGTGACAGTATACTGGACCACAGGGTCTCCTTCTTCATCACCATCAACCTTAAACACTTTAATTTATGGTTTATGCTAGATGTTTTAAATTGTATTTTTATTTATTTATTTTTTTCATGATTTGTTTGTTTTTCTTTACAGGTATCTCAGTAACAAAGAAGACACATACCTGTGAGTACAAACATTTTTTTTATTACACAGGTTATTTATGTGGCACTACATCTTGATTATGTCTGTACTGACTATTTTTTAATCATTGCCTATAAACATAAAGTATTATTGACTTACTAATGTTGTAATAAATCAGTAACTTCAATTAGATCTGTACTATCCACTTTTATTATTTCATAATTCTCAATCTCCATCCTGGAGAGAATATAATGATAACCCCAGAGAGGAAATTAAAATGCTATGCAGTCTTATGACTGCTTGGTAATCATGCACAGTTGAAGCACACAGTGTGCTGAAACACCTCTTTGTTTTCTGCAAGGCCTTGCAGCTGAACAACACGGATGTGGTGTTGTGTGGTGGTTTGTAACCTCTGAGGGTGCATTAACTACCAGAGTTTGTATTCTTCAAGTACAGATCCTATCACTAAAATTGAAAGATACAGACACAGAATGTGACACATGTCTCACATGCAAAGCTTGTTTGTGCGCTTCAACAATAGTACACAGACTTTGCCTTTCCTAACCATCACTGCGTGTTCAATTTCAGTTTGCTCATGAAGAATTGATGAAAAGTCAAAGCTGCAGAAATCAATTATTTCCAAGAGATTAGTCCTGCTTTCTGACATGTGTGAAGTGCAATCGTAAAGCATGTAAATATGCTTTTGTGTAGTGTAGAGCTGTGTGTATGTGTCTGTACATCTGTGTGTGTGTGGCTGCGTTCATTCCCCACTGTGTGAATGGAAAAAACTAGCCCTGAAGGCTATCCTTTCACTCTGATCACTCTGATGAAACTTGTGGTGAGGGAAGGCCAGAGGGCTTTTCTGTAAGACCAGTCAGAGTTTCGGATTGTGAGAGGCTGCTTCTTGCCCTGATAAAAACCCCAGCTCTTTTGTACACCAGACAGCAGGGCAAAGGATATGATCCTCTGCACTAGACAGTTCTACCTTACTCAAACAAGACCATCAAAACAGCAGCATGATTGTGTGTTAAGCTATTTGCTTGTCTGGAGGGGTTATGGTATGTTTTTGATGTCTGTGTGTGTGCATGTTCATGTTTGTGTCAGGATATCTTCAAGGTAAAACAGAAATGCTTTGACCCACCATCAACCACCCCACTATCTTAATTAGTGCAGCGCTAAGCACCTCTACACTGGAAGGTGGCTCAAATCAAAGAGCATGATTTAGGAGTCTTAGGTTCAAAGCCTTGGGCAGAGACTGGACTATGCGATCTCATTTCAGTAAGAAATATTCAAATCTTGTCCATGTGAGGAAATCAAAGTGAAGCCCCTTAACAAGTAGTTGATTGCTGTACCTCACAGACAGGAAGCGGCTGTAGAACCTCATCAGAGCTGTGTGTACAAGAAGAAGTTCAAGGACCAGTTAATGGTCATTTAGAATGTGGAGGGATGTTTTTTTTAGAGAAGCCTAGTGATTATTTGCTGGTGGAGTAATAATGAGGGAGATATCTCTGCCCTACATGGTTATAGTCAGGCTGTAGATCTATTTCTGTTCTCAGTATGAAAACATCGGCTTCCCCAATACGCCAGTGCACACTGCCACTCGTAATGTGGGCTTGGCAGATTTTCTTGTATGTGTGTGCAAGTGTGTGTGGCAGTGTGTGTGTTTAGGAGGTCTTTCCAGTCCAGCTCAGACCACAGGGATGGGCCGTGTCTCTGACTAACTCCCCACTCTGCCTGAGTGATCAAACTGCTAGAAGCTCCCTGCCATGCCAGTCCCCTCATCAATATAAATTACAGGGGCAGCTGTTCACTGGCAGACTCC
>OMLM01008996.1:44573-61585 GCA_900302695.1 Helostoma temminkii | reverse complement strand
AAATTGCCAATATATGCTGTGGTTATGTTTGGTGTTTATTGTTTAGGCCATTTTTCATTATCTGGTAGTTAAGTTAAAGCTTTAAAGTCCACTTTTGCTTCCTTTTTCTTAGCAAAAGTAAATTTTATATAGAAGATAGATACCTTTTCTTTAGTAGTTACTGGAAGATTTGGCTAAATGCATTGATGGATGCCTGCTGGACACGTGCCCAGGGAGCCATGGTGTTTGGTGGCCCCTGTTCCTGAGCCTCTGTATGACAGACAACTAGAATCAGACATCTACAGAGGCTGCACAGAGAACCAACAGTACTATAGAGGTGCAAAACGAATGCAACATAAAAACCACAGGGAGACACAACATGAGCAAAATGACAGTAGTGAAAAGTAATTACTGTACTGGGGTATTTCCGCTTTAGTAGTTTTAATTTGTGCTGTACTTCATACAACACAATATTCAGAGATAAATCATGTACTTTTACTTCACTATTATTATTATGTAACTATAGTTAAAAAATAGGTTAATTTGATTAATAATGCAAAAAAAGGATAATCATATAACTGATAAAGACAATCTTAATCTTCATTATTGCTCTTAACAAGCAGTAAAGCAGTACATAAAGTCATTAAAATATTTTTTGATTTAGATTTTAGATTTTTTGGATAACAAATGTCATTATGTTGTAGTGTTCTCTCCTCCATCATTAATGTCAGACACTGAGACAATGTTTCTATATTTTTAGGATAGAAATTATCCAGTTTTACGTCCAGAAAGGAGAAAGAGATGCTGTAATGCAGACACCACACGGAGGGAGAAACAAACATAAACACACCTATGACCTTTCAGTGACAGGCTTCTTCCTGTAGCTGCAATTGCCAGGCATTTCTAAAAAGGAGTAAGGCTTTCATTATCACCTGAAACCACAATATGTTATACCTTTCTGCAGTGTGTGTGTGTGTGTGTGTGTGTGTGTCTGGGTGCAGAAATTTTGCCTTAACTGTCACTCAGAAAGCTTAAAGTGTACAGACAGACATTCAGTGGTTTCCCCTGGACTGAACCAAATACACACTCAGCTAATGAGCTGAGGTGACTCTGGCCACTGACCTTAGAGGGAGAAAGGAACAAAGAAAGAAAGAAAGAACAGCGATCAATGTGTCGGTGTTGAGCTGAAGACATGATTTGCATTGGTGACACAGGCCAACTCCAGAATCAAAGTCATCCAAGACTAATAACAAAAACAACAACAAATGCCATTCTTTTCAAAACAGAAATGCCATGTGAACGTCTGTACTATTACTATAATGGACAGCCCTCATATAATGTAGGGGTAGCATCGCTAACACTATAAAAGCAAAGGAACCAACAGTAAGAGCCGTTAATATCCATATTCAGTATATTGAAAAACAGATACAATACAGCAAGAGAAGCTTTATTACAATCAAATGGAGAAGGAATACACAAACACTTTCCTTAAAACATATCTACTAACCACTACTTTACCATGATAATAAATGAAAAAGGCCAAAACATCCATTTCTCACTTTCCAACCCAACACACAATCGCAGATACATTAAATCCGCTCCATCAAAACAAAACATTAAAAGTCCTTATTATAGACAGATAACCAATGTATTCCCCAGCGAGTGAGAGCCTTGTCTACAAGCCACATGGTCATTCATAAACATAACAAACATAACCACACAGTATTCAGACCAGCCAGTAATACCAGCCCTCCACTCTGCAACCTGTTACGCCTTATGATCCATGAATCCATCCATAGTCTAACCAAACAAAAACAATAAACAAAGTAAAAGTGTGTTTGCATGTCACTGACCGGTGTTCATCATGGCTGGCCAGAGCTTTGCTGTACAACTCTTCCAGTCGGTGCAGAGTCACGCCATGTACTCCAGACATCCTTCGGGTCTCATTTGGATGCTCCTGGCAGGAGTGTCTCCTCCACAGGGGAGGCAGCACCATCGGGCCAGAGAACCGCCGCCGCACCACATGGTGGACCATTGGAAGAGAGTCCCTACGACCCTGCACCCCGAGAGACAGACAGGAAGAACATGAGAACATGAGTCACAAGAGAAACACAAGAGAACATGAGTCCAAAACTTCAGGGTTATCATTGCATAAGACAGCTAAGTGTTTTGTCCATGTAATAGTACAACTTTAAAATGTATATTTTGAGTAGAAACACAAAACATGACATAACTTGAAATGAAATACTGGATACAACCTGATGAACTCAGTAGCCAGTTTTCTATTTATTTACTTTCTAATTCAACAGTTCAGCAACGTCCACAATAAAAAAGATTATAAATATAAGGTTTTTATTGAAACTGAGAGATGTTTGTTGAATTTAATAGTCATTTTAGAGGCTGCAGCACATTTGCAGCATTGTTTTATTGCATTATACTGAAGCGTGTCTCTAATTAATGTTCATCATTTATGTTAGACTAAATAGAATCAAAACAAACAGATAAACTGTAACTGAACTTCTTCCTAACATTTTACAAAATACTGAATATTATGTAATATATATTCAATTTTCATTTTTCATATCTCTGCACAATGTACCCACAAAGGACATTATGTTCTTTATCCTATGAATGAAGTAAATGGTAACACAAATTACTCAAAGCTCAAAAAGAGACTTTAATGTCCCACAAAATCATGATCTAAACGTTTCACCATATGGTACTTTGTGTTTGCAAACTAAATGGTGCAATTATCTTGCTGTCGGAATTACAAAATGTTCAACAAATAACTTAGCTAATCAATAACTAATCAATATGTATTAGTTCAGGGACATGTGGCGTCTGCTTGATTAGTTCTGAGGGTATTGCAGTTGTAGCACAAACACTTTTCACATCTGACACTAAATAAGTGGTTTGTTTGTCTTTTTCCACAGAGCAATAAACTGGCATGTTCTGCTTGAGCATATATTTAATATCCGTTAATGCAGTGTAATGGATAACAGCAGCGAAAGACGACAAGCGGAGAAACAGCCGCTTTGTCTGGTTGACAACAACAACACGGCATTTGGAGAGTGTGAGTCTGCCTGTGTGTGTTTGCGTAAACGGTACATAACCATGACTTGTCACCATTACAAAGTGTCAAATGTGATTAAAGCAGCCAAGAAAAACTCAAACCTCAAACATTTTTACCCCAGCAGCTCCAGAACTCCATTTTTATGTAATTTGTGCATCAGCAGAGTTCACGGAGTCCTTACCTGATGGTTCAGAGGGAACTGGCGAACATTGATCTGCCATCCTAGAGGTCTAACAGCAAATCTTATTTCCATGACTGTCAAGCATCAAATACCAAACAATACTGACAGACCTGCCTTGATCTCCACAGGCTACAAACAAAGCCAGACAATCTTTGTCTACAGTTCTATTGCTTATTGAACTGTTTTTATCTAAGGATGTTCAAATATTATACATTATTTTCTCGTATTCACTGCAAACAAAGGAATATATACATACATATGTAGTTCATACTATGTAGTGTTTAAAATATTTAGAGATTTGGCCACACTAAAAGGTCATGCAGCCATGATAGTGAAGATATACATGTTATCCTATGTTTTTTGAACAATAATACCAGAAATGTCTCCTAAAATTAAATACCACTAATCAGCGACAGCTAATATGTTGTGAAGAAAACATTAACATTAACATAATGAGGAAATGCAAATTTACGTGCTTGAGCAAGCTGCAAATACTGAACCTACCAGCAAAACGTGTTAGAGTCTGTTAGAGTTTGCAAAGATGAAAAGGTGTTTGATAAAGGCTAAAGGTCAAGGACCAGTGTAGAAGAAGATCCAACATGACAAGATGTATTGTAAGTTAGCTGTTTAACAAGCATGGAATAGCAGTATGTTATTGCAATAGTTGAGTAGCCTTTGTTTGTTTGTTCTTTATACTCTCAACACACACATACTCTGAATTCATATATTGGAAGTGTCTGATCCAACCCAAATGCTCTCCACAGCCAGGGATATTTTGTTTTGTACAGACTGTGCTCACACTGTAACAGAATTCACTTCCTATACAGAGTATCACTGCATGCACATGCATTCAAAAACCAGGTTACACAGAGAAATCAGGTTGTGCAAACTGCCATGTACATGCAGCTGGGTCAGTAATCATATTTCTCCCCTTCCCCAACCTGATTTTAGAAAGCATTACTTTGTGTGTGTGTGTGTGTGTGTGTCAGAGAGCTGCAGCCTTGTCACAGGACAGATTTTGTAGTGAGATCACACTGTTTTCCTCACAGCGTGAATGTGGCTGAATTTAGCAAATACTCTGTTAAGCAGCAGGAATTTACTTATTTAGATTTCCAGAGGCTGCAATATACAGGTGGAATTATATTACAGGAAAAACAAATACACGGTTTTTCTTTCACCCAGCCAATCAGATATCACAACTATATTCCCCTGGTCTGAAGTCTCGGGCTTTTCACACATGCTCATGTGCATGACAATTAGAAACACACATACAGGAGAGAGGGAAGAGTTAGAGCAGCCAGTTTCCTTCTACGTGCCATTAAAAAGTAAAATCAGCTTTCAAGAGGAAACTGCCTATAACCCGGTTACACACATAAGTGCATCTAAATACACAGCTGTTTTGAGCTAACACATATAAACATGCTCACCTAGATAAGGCAACTAATTTACCTTTTATACTGCAGTGGTTGTGGCAGTGTAATCCTTTTATACTGGTTATTGTGGCACAGAAAAATTCTGTTTTATTGAAACTGGCAGAAGATTTGTATCAAAATAAAATACTACAGTCAGTAATATCATCACTACTGAACCACAGCTAGTTTTCTCTGAATTATCAGCGTGTTACTGTTTCTCAAGGACACACACTGATCTGATATTTTCACTGAAAAGCTGACATTTTATAGGTGTGATATTATCACGTGATAGCAGCACAGTATAACTTCATTACAGCAGCACGCTTCTGGTTTCCCTCAACATGATGTTTTTTGGTTTTTTTTGCAGAATTACACTTTTTTTTTCTGCCAGCCAATCATCAGCAGAGAGGAAGCAGCTGGCTGTGTTATCACCTGGCTGGTCTCCCACCATGCCAAACACGGAAAGTGAGAATGAGATGGAGACTGTAAGGCTGGTGTGTGATTAGATGGGATGGTGCTTTCTCAGCAGGCCTGTCTCTCTAAAAACCAGTGAGGTGCTGGTCACATGTGTCTCCATTAATCAAGAGTTCTGTGCTGTATGACCGCTTATGACTCACACTCTCTCCTAAAGTGCCTGTCACATTTTCAGCACAATGTGACAGGAGAAAGTGGGAATCAAACCCTGAACCTCTACTGTGTCAGTGCTTAAGTAACTGACTAACTAACTGTCACAGCTCAGCGCAGACAAGTGTGTAAGATAACGACAACATCAATTCAATAGCACAGTTATTATTTAAACATTAAACTAGCGTGTAGCAGCATTTGTTTCTGGTGTGATCTTTCAATCACTAAAGGGTATAAAAATTGTTTATGTTCCTGTTCTATGGCTGATTTCTCTTTGTATGATTATCAAGCCCTATGTGTAAAATAGGAAGGACTGGCTGCTCCAATTGGACAACCACTTCGGTCACATTTTATTAAGAGAATTTTTACTACTTTGATAATAATACTTTGCTTTATAAGTACATAAAGGATAATATATATATATAAATGTACACACACACATTGATTCAATGTCATTTTTATCAGTCTAAGAGGCAGTCTGTGATTAGTGTTAATTGCAAATTTAGCTCGCTAACACACTAAATTAAGTGAAAACTATCAGCATCAGCGGTTAGTACCACCACTATAAGTGAGTTAGAACGCTGCCATTTGCATTTCATTCAACGCATCATTGTGACTAAGTTTTATAGGATTTCTAACTGATTTTAACATCACAGAGGGACGATTCCTCATGCAGACAGCAGTGATACATAAACAAGTGATAAGTGCCCTTTTTGCTTGGCAGTTTTTTTTATTTCATGTCTATTTAGAACTATCACTATAAGTTTACAACTATTTCTAGTTGTAAACTTTGCAATGCACTATGTGTAAGAGACAGATTCAGCACGTAACAGATAAAATAAAAGGGGCTGATATAAAAAAGCACTGCGTCATTGTGATCATGATCCCTTCCTCACCTCTGTCTCACACTCGGTTCATACCGAATAAATGGAGAGCAGACAGTTCAATTGAGAATGACCAGAAGCAGCCGAGATTATTTAGAAATCTAATCTTGAATAGCTTCATTTTCTCTAGATTAATCATATATTGTAATGATTGAATTAAAGTACTCAAAATCTTGTAGCGTATTGTCCAGGTTGAATTCTAACCTCTGTATCGCTTGCAGTTGTACACCGTAAAATATAACTTGTTGTTTCAGCTTATAAATAGAGTCAAGGGGCTGCCTTCAAACTTTAAGTAAAGTCAAAAAATGCTATTTGTTCTTCTACACAGCCAAATGTTATCTTGATTAAATATTGCATGCTATTGCAACTTGTGACTTAGTTTAAATTTATTGGTTTATAGGTTCTTGTTTAAACTTAAAAATCTATGTCAGCTTAATTAGAGCGCTCTAGTGTGAATTTGACTGTTTTTTATTGTTTATATAACAATAATATAATACAAACAATTAATTTGTAGAGTTTACTCTTCAAACTGAGAAACTGATCTGTAGTTCTGCTGCTAACATGATGAACTGGCTTCTGGTAGAGCCAGAATGTACCAAGGTCAGTACATAACAGTCACATGTAGCTGCTCCCACCTATTTTTATAACTTAACTTTAAGTGTACACGGTTAGGGAGTAAATTCAACACAATCATGCTTCACATAGTTTTTATTGGTGTGAAAATAAACAGCCACATATGTGCATATGTACACAGCCACTTTCAGCAAGTTGCTGCTTCCAGCAACCATGACCAACCATAAAAATCACTATCTGGATATCATTAACTAAAAACAATGCATGCTGGGAAGGTTGTAGGAAGGGTTTTTTGATCAACTTAATTTATTAATTTGAACTCTAAGAAATTGATTTATTCAACTTAAAATTTTAAGTTAAATTCCCAGAAACTTAATAACTTAATTATTTATATTACGTTAATTAAAATAGTATCAGCTGATTCAACAACTTCCCAAATAAGAATTGACAGTGTACTGCAGTGTGAAATCAATATACACTGTTCAAAAAAATAAAGGTAACACATGATCATTACAATGTAAGTCCAAGTCTACAGCATGTAGGAGTTACCAGGAGACAGGTCTGTACACCAGGAGACCTGGAGGGGGCCGTAGGAGGACAATAACCAAGCAGCAGGACCGCTATCTGCTCCTTTGTGCAAAGAGGAACAGGAGGAGCACTGCCAGAGCCATACAAAATGACCTCCAGCAGGCCACTAACGTACGTTTCTGCTTAAACTGTCAGAAATAGACTCCATGAGAGTGGTATGAGGGCCTGACGTCCACAAGTGCTCACAGCCCAACACTGTGCAGGCCGATTGGCATTTGCCAGGGAACACCAGGATTGACAGATTCGCCATTGGCGCCCTGTGCTCTTCACAGATGAGAGCAGGTTCACATTGAGCACGTGTGACAGACGTGAAAGGGTCTGGAGACACCATGGAGAACGTTCTGCTGTCTGCAACATCTATCAGCACGACCGGTTTGGCAGTGGGTCAGTGATGATCTGGGGAGGCATTTCCTAGGAGAGCCGCACAGACCTCTATGTGCTAGTCAGAGGTGCCCTGACTGCCATTAGGTACCAGGATAAGATCCTTAGACCCATTGTAGGACCGTATGCTGGCGCAGTGGGCCCTGGGTTCCTTCTGATGCATGATAATGATAGGCCTCCTGTGGATGGAGTGTGTCAGTAATTCCTGCATGATGAAGGCATTAATGCTATGAACTGTCCTGCCCGTTCCCCAGACCTGAATCCAATTGAGCACCTCTGGAACATCATGTCTCGTTCCATCCACCGATGCCACGTCGCACCACAGACTGTCCAGGAGTTGACTGATGCCCTCTCCAGGTCTGGGAGGAGATCCCTCAGGAGAACATCCATCGTCATATCAGGCGCATGCCCAGACGTTGTAGGGAGTGCATACAGGCACGTGGAGGCCACACACACTACTGAGCCTCATTTTGAATTGTCTTGAGGAATTTTCACAGAAGTTGGATCAGCCTGTGATCTGACTTTTTTTACTATTGAGTATGATCCTGAATCCAGACCTCCATGGGATAATGATTTGGATTTCTATTGATTATGTTATGTTGTCCTTAATGCATTTAACTATGTAAAGAATAAAGATCTAGGATGTGTTGTTTGAGTGTTCCCTTTATTTTTTTGAGCAGTGTATATTTTGCTAATATGGAGCCAATAGAGTCATATTTGTATATTAAAATATTTATCTTCCTGCCTCTTCCTGTCAGCCCTTTCTTATGAGGACTGTCAGAGCTGAGGCATGATTTCTAATAATCTTCATGTTATGGAAATGATCAGCTTGGTCAATATGTATAGGCCATGGGTTATTATTAAAACTGTGTCAGGTTATAGCTCATATCATCAGCTTAAACAAGGAAATGTGCAAATGCATGATTATTACATTGTTTAAATGTCTGTTCATAATAGTGTAGCAAATGTAAATTATCTGAAAAATATATTGGCATTTGGTGGCATACAAGCTGATTGTCATTTCAAACAATAGTTCAGTTTAAGTGTTCATCTAATCTTATTGTAGACACAAAGACAAAGTGGTTTGGTCATTTTAAATCAGACATAAAATTGCTTCTGCTGAATATTGTTTTTTGTCAGTGAACTGACCTTATTGAAATTAGTCCCAAAGTACTTACAGTATACATCAACAGTGTACATAATGTTTGTTTATGGGTAGCTACTGTAAGTAAATACATAAATAAATAAATTTTAATAATAAAATAAATTGTCTGTGGCTGTTTTTTAAAAAACTAACTGTTGGGGAGAAAGTGCCCTTTTTGGTAAAATGTCTGTGCATGGCCCTGAGCAACAGGGACAAGAAAGTTTTTTAGACTTTTTGTTCTCCATGTTGGTACACCATATCTATGTTCAGACGGAAGCCATAAACAAGGGATGGCTAGATAAAATCAGCCAAGACGGTCTGGGCTTTCTTCAAAATCTTTATCTTATACAGATCAGAAAGGTCTGAAGTCTGTTTCTATTTCTGATATAAAGCAGCCTGTGCCAGCAAATAAATAAAAAGTAAAGACAGATTTAAAGAAACAAAAATAAAACATTTTCTTAAAAAAACTGTCAACGCTGAAACTCTGAAGTTTTTCAAGAAAATTTGTGATGATAAAATTTATGACAATAAAGGAATAGCAATAAAGGAAAGCATTGTTCAGTTAATTGGTATTTAGTAATAATCAGCAATTAATAGTTATCAATGACTGCAGGCAGCAGCATTTATTAGTGCAAACAAAATGAAGAGTACTGTATTTGCATCCTTCTTTTCCAGTGAGTCCCTGACTGCGTTCACCTGCACATAGTAACCAGTTTACTCAGAGAAAGCAGCTTTCTCCAGTAGACTGGGAATGGAGACTTATTATAAAAGCATAGCTTACATTTTAATACAGAGTGGCAGCACAGAGAGAGTCGGACATTTTCAGTCAGACATTAGGTGGCATTTGATCTAAAAACGAAGCAGCGTTGCGCTGTAATCATCTCTCCCTCATTCAGCCATCTGCAGCCTTGTGTAACTTAGATCCAGTCTTAGCTCCCATTTTAAGTATTAACTCTCTATCTGAACATCATACGCTCTCAGCTTGTGCAATGGTTTTCAACCCTGGTCCTTAAGGTACATTGTCCTGTTTGTTTTCCAACTATCCCCGAGCTTACAGCTTCTGACTGGTTGAACACACCTGATCCATGTCATCAGCAGTAGGGATAGATGGAAAACAAGCAGGACAGTGTGCCTTGAGGACCAAGGTTGAAAGCCACTGTGCCAGGGAACATAAATGAGTCGTCAACCATGACTGCCTCGCTAGATCATTAATAGTCAGTACACCACTGTTACCGTGGACGGTATGATATTGCACACCCCTATTGGACACATTAATGTGCAAAAAAATAAAACTTGCACTAGTCTATAACTTAAATATACTGTTGATACTGAATTGTACTGAATTAATAAATGAAAACAGTTTAGAAATGCCTGGTGTGTGTGGAAATCTCTCTGCTGCTGTTCTAATATAAATGTACCATCAAGTAGAATCATTTTTTCACCACCATGGGTGGCTGCTAATTCCTAACTCAATAGTTACACAAAGATTTGCAGGAGATTATTTGTTTTGTGAGAAGATGAGAGCTGCTGTAGGCCAGAAAAAAAATGGTTTTCAGGTGTGTAAGTTAAACTTTACAGCATATCACATCAAGATAATCTCCCTCATTTACTGCCTTCAACCACTATAATAAAACTGGATTCTTGATAAATCATCACAAGTTGGTTGGTTGACCACAATATGACAAACATGTTGTAACATATTTTTGTTTCTCTAAGTTCATAGAGTTTGATTGTTTTATAGTCTGCTGCTGACAAAACAACCCAAGTGGAACAATCCAGCAAAAAGTCTGCAATCTGTGTCTACGAACACAGATTTAGTTTAGATATAGCTTTTTTTTTAAGCAAGTCCTGTTCCTAATTTAATTACCGTTATGAGTATTATTCATTATATTTAAATATATGTCATCACTATTCATTCACTTTATTATTACAGATTCTCCTCTCTGCTGTTACTAGCTCTTGTCTCTCTTTTTTCCTCTCTCATTTTAGCTAATCAGTTGATTAGCTTGTGGGTAAATGGAGCAATTGCCATCAACGACATTTAATCAAAACTCTAAAAGGATTCTTACAATTTGGCTCTGGACACTTTCCATTCAATCTTCATCATCATCATCGTCTGCCATTTTGTGCATTTTTGTGACTGCTCTCACGCAGACTGAAGCTCAGCCCTTTAACTGAATTCATCAGTTTATGCAGAGAAGATCTGTATTAAACGGAAATCAACCTTGTTCTGACCCTAACCACCAAAGGGAGCCTTGTGCACCATGATGCACCTGCACCAGTTTTTTTACAATGCAACGTGACATCTGCACAGTGCTACAAGTGTGCATTCCTATGGATTACTTTGTAACATGAACTATGTCCTGCTGTTTACCGTAACTACCAAAGCTACATTTAGGATAGGTTTTCAGAGCTGTACAATCCTGTCAGCAATTAAAAGCCACTGTGGCATCTGATAAGCTTTTTACACACACACACTCCCCACCACAACTTGTAAAAAAAAGTAGATGAAACAACACACCCTAATACCACAACTATTTCCTGTTGCATTTTTTTCACACATTAACTGGGCCCCTTGTGCGCAGGATAAACAACTTAATAGGTGCTTTACCTCATCATATGAATAGGTTGTTTGACATTTTCGATTTGTAAATTGAAAAAACATAATGCAGCTTTTGTTTGTGAAGTGACTGATATCTCAAAGGAGGAACTGTGTCATTTGAAGACACAGACACTGATACATAGACATGTGTATATGTACAGTAAGTTTGTGTTGCATGTGCGTTCAAGTGCTCTGACGTATTCCACAATCCAGGCAGTGCACAGTGTACTCAGTGTACTCATTGTACTCCAGACACACAGTACTGTCAGTCCACTGTACGCAGTCAGAACACATATATGCATCCACACACAGGTTGTGACTGTTAACAGCAGGATGATGTAATCAAAGATAACAGCATTTCATCAGAACACGTTGATCCTTCATGAACTTGTGAGATCAATCAAAGCCGTTGCTTCTTTGCTAATGAGGAAAATTAATATTAATCGCAACGGTGAGAGGAGTGGAGCTGGATAAATTTTCCCACTGTGTGTGTGAGACATGTGATACGTGTGAGTATATAAAATCAGACAGCCAAAAGAAGGCTGTTCCTATGGTGCAAAGCTGAAAAAACTCACCCTTGTGAATAATGATATGACATGGGGTGCAAAGAGTATGATTAGCATTGTTCCATAAATAAAGGCAGTATCCAATCAACTCTTTCATTCTTGCTCCATGATTAACTCTGCAGGCAGACACAAGCTGAATGTTTTCACAAAAAAATCCAAGGAACACTCAAAAAGTGAACTTGTATAGCCGCCAGAGGATACCGCTATAGTAGCAATAAAAACCTTGTAAAAAATAACTTGTGTGTGGATTTATCTGTTGCCACTACAGTCAAATGTTCGACCTTATAATGTAAGCTGTTTTAGATTGACCAATATGCCCTTGAGAATACTATTTCATCCTAACTGTAACATCTAGCTGACATATCTGCCAGTGTTTCAAGCAAGCTCATCTTTCTATTGTGAAGTAATAATAATAATAAACATCAGAACTTTTTCACAAAGCAAAAAGCATGTGTGTGTGTGTGTCCTGTGTCTTTATTAACTGCAAACAACACACTGAAATAAAGATAAAAAACTTTATGGCCATGTGGTACAAACTTGATTAGGTGTCGCATACAACTTATCACTCAAGTAAATTATATAGACTTGATAAGGTGGGTAAAAGGTAAATGAGTGTGTGTGTGTGTGTGTGTGTGTGTGTGTGTGTGTGCGTGTGTGTCTGTGCATCGTCACAAACCTTATTTACTTCAAGCCGAGACATTGATGCTAGTTAGTTGTTGCAGCAGAAGGACAGCAACTGAAACAGAAAAAACGATAAATTTTGAAACTGAGAATTGTCGATGTTTGTAGTCAATGACATTACTACAGGGTGATTTTTAGTACACTGTTAGAACAGGTTGGGCTTTAAGGTATTATAAGACTGGTGTGTCATAAAACAGACTGAGGAGAAACCTTGTTTCATGGCTGACTACATATTACTAAATCACTTATCATCGAGGGTTAACAAAAATGTGAGGTTATACACAAAGAACATAAAAGTGTAACTGCCCAATAACGACTAACAAAACACCGAACCAGGACTCTCATCCATAGAGTATTAATCTAACTCATCAACACCACCTGGTGTTACCATGTGCTGGGTGCTGGCAGATGGATGTATGAGCATGCCAGAGGCATCACAGAGGCTAAAAACCCTTTCAATTCAGCCAGAAAAGTACAGGACAAAGTGCTTTTAGTCCTTTAGTTTAAGTGATTTGTTTATTTTCAAGTCACTAGAGCACTAAGCCCACACAGAGTCATAAGATGCAGGGATACAATAAAACTGACTATAATAAACAAAGTAATACACGATCTTGGCAGCAGGAACAAAATGTGCCGTCAATCTAAATTAACAGACAGGGACATTCTTTAACGCTTAATATAAAGGCTGATAAATCACAAAATTGTAGATGGGGTGCACTTTTAAGCGGAGATCAGTATCGTGTGCTTCATAAAATGTCACACTGAGGCTGTAGCTATAGTTAAACACACACTCTTGTTTTCTGAAAATGCTGGTGTTTTAGGAACATGCATGGAGTTTACATTGGTGGATATTATATCAGTTGATACCAGCGTTTTTAGACTGGTCGAGAAAGTCTCCTAATCAGCCACTGAAGGCTAAAAAGCCACTGAAGTATAAACAAACACCTTTGCACAAATAGGGAAAGGTCATAGGAGTAGACAGGGGTAGACAGGCTACCAGCAAACTCTCCTTTGGTGCACCCCTGCCAGATTCAGAAGGTGACAGGCCCTTGGCTTACCCTGCAATGTAGAAACCCAGAAACTGATAGAATTTGAGGCTGAACTGAATCATCATCCACCCATCCATTATCTTTATTCATATATCGTTAGGTATTGGTGGCATCAGCCTCAATATGGAAGTCCATCTTTTCCCCAGGAATGTTTTCCAGCTTCTCCTGTTGATTAAAAGGCATTCAGAGGCTAGAAAAGATATGTTTCCAGCGTGTTCTGGCCCACATCAGGGTCTCCCACCAGCTGCACACCAAAGAAAAGTCTCCAATGGAAGGTGCAGCAGAGACATACTGATCGGATGACCAAACCACCTCAATTAGCTCATTTCTATGTGAAGGAGCTTATCAACTAACCCAGAGATGTCTTCTAGAGATATAGGTGTGGTTTTCAACTTCTTCCTCAGACGGTATGTCAGTTGGATTTAGAAGTTCCTCACAAACAGAAGCCTGTCATATTACTGAGAAGGTGACCCCTTCGTCTATTTATACTGAACTTAAAAAAGCTGCCCTAATGATGCTTCAGTGGTCATTTTACACCGGTACCAGCACCCGGGTATTGATATAACACAACATCCCACATGAAGTAAAACCAAAAAAACTCAAAAAAGCCAAATGTAACTGTAATCAGTAAGTTTTAGTCACTCCTGTAGTATGAGCCCACCTCTAAAAACACTGAGCTCTGTTTTCACAATAATCATTTAGGATTTTTATATATTTCTAAAGCCGCATAGGTGAATTTTAATAAACAAAAACAAAAGGTTTGATAGAGAACTGATTGATCTTCTCCATCATGTAGTGCACTTGACTGGATATTTCTGTTGTGTCTCCACATTTATTAGATTATTACACTTATCAGAAGTCTGACCGTTTCTATTACTTTCAACTAGTAGCACAAAGGAACAGGACATGTGGAGCTGAACCAGAGTTTTATTAGTTTCATCTGTAATAAAAGATACAGACCCAATGAGGGTTATTGACTATCAAACTAGGTGATAACTCCCCATTCAAATAATCTTTTCTACAAACATAATGACAAACATAAAAACCTTTACAATAAACCTTTATTCAGACTCAGCATCAAATTTTCAGACACATCAAATATCAACTACTGTATATTTAGTTATTAGTTATTCAGAGTAACGTAAAACGTCTTTGAAAGTTTTGCAGTGTTAGTTTGCTTCCTGTGCTGACTTGTAGTGTTTTCATATTTCACTTAAGGAGTAAATACAAAAAACACTAATTACTGCATGTATTTCCATAATTTGCCACATTTCAGGACAGACCTCTGCTTTATGTCCTTGTTCTTCTACATCTGCAGCCAACGCTGTATAGTTAATCTTTCTCCTCCTTTGCCTACTGCATCTTTATCAACACCACATAATAACAACGTACTGTATGAAGGATCCTCTGCCATTTACTAATGCACATGGTGAAATTATGCACACACAACTGTGTGAGCGAATCACAGTGATTAAAAGTGCACACTCGGCTACTAGATGTTTCATGGGCGTTGTTGTTAATGTTATTTCATGTACCATTGAGCTTATAACTGCAAGCTGATATTTACATTGAGCAGTGAGAAAATTGAATATAGTTTAGAACATTCTGAAAAAGCAGCCAAACAGAGAAAAAATAGAAAGCAACCTGCCTGACCGATCAAGGAGCAAGGCTTCTGTCGAGTGTTCCCTTACTGGATGAGAATATTCATATATAGTGAAGAGAAACCCTTGTGGCTGCACAGTAAACCGAGAATGCTCTCCAGGATGTATGCATATGTTTCCTTGTGAACAATTAAGAGAAAAGTTCAAGTGTCATCATGTGATCTCAATCTGAGATCAGGTCTTCTTGCTGAAGAGTAGACGGAGGGCAGAGGTGCAGTGAAGCTTTGTGGCAAAAACAGGAAAGATGTAAAGAGTCTGCTTGGCTTCTGTTGCATGTGTGTAATTTACTTTGACTTAATATCCATTATTTTATGTCAGTTTTAATGTGCTGGTGCGGTTTACATGTGAGATTAATTAATAATTGCATTAATAAATAAATAATATCCATAGCTGTGTGTAATGATTGTTATGGTGGATGGCAGGTCTGTTCTAGCTAAAGGACTGATTGTGTGACATACACACATTTCTTCTTTGCAAGTCATCTGGTGAAACAGGAAGAGGGTGTTTGTTTGTACACAGCTGATGTAAAGATACACATAGTTTATTTTATCCTCAACTTCATCAGATTTTTGCTGCAGACCCATCCACAGGATAGATACAATCTGTAAGTAATATAAATATTTGTGCGTTTCTTGAAGGTCCTAGCTCTGATTCATGATGTCTCCATGATCTATTTTATAATCCTTACCTAGTTGCCTTCTTCTTGCGTGCCTAAATATGGCTAACAATATTAATCTTCACAAACAGAAATCTTCACTTCTAGCTGCTGCTGCTAAACCTTTCAGTCTTCGGGTATATCATCAGGTTTATCCATTTTACTATAGACATTGTGACATTTTTATTGTTTCCTTACACCTTTAGCAGTTATGTAAATCATACGTGCTGCTCATCACTGTCCTGCTGCTTCACGTCTCCATGGAAAAGCAGCCTGTGCTACTCACCAGACCCAACTGTAAACAGGACCTGCTGTTCCTATGCTGAAGGCAGATTCTACCCAGCACATTTGACGTTTTTCATTTTTGAAACGTGAAATTTCTCATTAAACATTAAAGAGATGTGTGTTTGGAGGCACAATGGTAAAAATGAAAGAGACAAGCTAAGTAGCATGTGGCAAGCAAACCGATTACAGGCTGCAAAAGATTAAACTCTTTTATGTGATTTACAACAATATCACAGTTCTGTTGTTGCTTGGTGAGAGCATGTTTGAAATAAACTGAGATATAATTTACATTTAGCAGGGTAAAACACAATATATACAAGCAGCAAACATATCACTTTTCTGTTTCAATATCTTTGATTCATGTTAGTGTTTGTAGAAATTTAGACCATGGCTAAACAAATAAAGAAACCAAAAAAATAAAATTCTCTATATGCATTTTTACATTTTGATGTCAGGGACAGTTTCCGAGCCCTGCTATTGTGCATGCTGGCTCACTGTGACACTGTCATGAGTTCCTGGAACACTTAAACAGAACTGAGTCATTTTTTATGTCATTAGTAAAAGATGAGCTTTGCTATAGTTGTGAAGCTTCAGGGACAGCTGGTTCTGGAAATGCTTTTCACCATTTTGTATTCACATTTCCTCAAAAATTTCTATAATGACATCTTTACTGT